>DWGR01004523.1:0-11087 GCA_018247715.1 Heliconius burneyi
ACTCTAATGTTCAATCTGAATCAGTGTCTCACCAATACTCTAATCCATACGTAAAGCCTACCTATGCCCATGCTGATCATTCTGGAGTACATTATTCTGCTGTCAAGCCTGTTATGGCCAGATACCCTGTAATCTACAACCAACAAAAATATTTAGTACCTCAGCCTCAATCTCTGTATCAACGTCCTGCAGAGCAGCAATACGAGTATGAATACAAATATGTTCCACAAACTGAGGTGAAAATGCAAGCTTATTATATTCAACCACAATATCAACATGACGCTCAAGTAGGTTCAGTTGCGAGCGCATACCAAAATGAACAATCTGTGGTGGAACATCACTCGAATTCTGAAGATGCATCATCAAATTCAGAATACGCAGCACCCCAATATTCCAGTGGACAACAATCTCAAGAAGTAGAATATGAATCACAAAGTGCAACAGCCCAACCAGATGTATCTCAATACGTCTCTGCTAACCCTGAAGCTTATGATGTAAACAAAGAAAATGAGGACTATTCTAAGCAAGCGATCTCATCTCAATATGAATCAGCATCACCTACATATAGCCCACAAGCCTCTGAATACTATTCATCAAACAGCCAAAGCGCACCAGCCCAAAGTCACACAGTTTCTGTAGTCCCATCTAATTTAATACACAGCGAACAATATCAAGAAACAATTGCTTCTAATGTACCTCAAAGCTATGTGTACCAAAATAGAGAACAGGAAGATTCAAGTAAATCGTATGTACTATCAGAAAATTATCCCAGTAAAGATCATACTATTGCTACTGTGCTGCCATATTCTTATAATTCACCAAAAAAACAACCACAAGCCAGTGTACAAACAGTTAGCTACGTTACGCCCGTTCCCTCTGCAAAGTACCAATCTCAATATAGAGTAATGGTACCACAGACAGTACTTAGGCATCCATCCAGTGATAAAGTGTCTTACGTCAATTCTCAGCCAATGCACTATACTCAAGTTGGTCACTATGCCGCCTATAATTCCGAAGATGATTATGCAGGAAGTCAACGCGTAGCCCCAGTTGCCACTAAGCCGTCTTATCAAAGAAACTATCATTCGCATCCAAAGAGGATGGTAAAGCAGGATAGCAGGTCTGACGCTTCTTCGATTAAGATAACAGCAAGAAAACAAAATGACAGAAGTGAAAAGAAGAAGTCGCCTTAATTATTTATAGTACCTAGTTGTTAAAAAAATGTTTAGTTTTAAAATTACTAACAACTTATTAGAACAAGTATAAATGTGTTGAATTTGTGAAATACATCAGTAATGCCATACATACAGAATACAGTAAATAGATAAAAATTAGAACATTTGTTATACGAACAAGTGTTTATTTACAATATTTTTTATGATTACCATATTATAAAAGAAAAAACAGAAAATTTTTGAACATTGATTGTGAATGAGAAAAATAAATAAATAAAATTAAGTTTAGTATTTTAATACGCTGTGTGTATTTTGTGTTATCAGCTTCTTAGCTGAACAGCCAATTGGCTGTTATGAAGTGCAATATTTGTAAATAATTAAGAAAGTAAATATAAATCTCTTTTGTTACCTATTTTTTCTTGTTAATCTACGGAACTCTATTATAAGGGCAAAATATTTAATTATGTTGTTGAATAAATTGTTTATAAGGTGTATTGTTGCTATTTATTTTTATTCATCTTTATTTACTTATCTTTATTTATCTTTATTTTTGTTTAAGATGTATCTATAGTTATTACGTATGTTTGTAAATATATTACTGAGACAAATAAGACAGAAGCGGTCGTGATAAAAGATAAGCAAGACGATTGTGGGTTCGATTCCTACTTGGGGAAATGAATTATTATCTATTAATATTTTCATTTTTTCGCTCTGGTAATGCGCGGCATTGAGTTCTGCCACTCATAGGGAAAGTGTGTCTTAAAAAGGTTCATTCTGCCTGCCCTGGTTAATGCAGGATATAGCGTGAAGCTGAAAAAATACTATATGCTAAAAAAAGGCTTCGTTCGCCTAACAAAATCAAAATAAATTTTTAAATTGTGTATAACACATGACACTAAATGCGAGCTATCTCAGACTCCACGTCCAGTGGGGGCACAAGATTTTTTTTTATGTCATATGATAATATAGTCTAATAAGCTTGCTCTGTAAATGAAATTCAAACAATAAAAATTTAAAATGAATCAGTTTTTCTTAGGATCAGCGTCTTCAACAAAACAAACTCTTCGACTTTACAATATTAGTATAGTAATAAGTTTTGTAAAGTTAGTTTTTTGATAATTTAGTTTTAATAATATGAAAGATAAATCAGAATATAATTTTTATTGAATGTAAATATTTTGGCTAATTTGTCTAATGTGGTTTGGTTGTCTTACAGGTCACCTAAATGTTTGTGCAAAATTGACATCTCTGATGATGATTTCATTGAAAATTAATACATAAATTATACATATTAGATAAGACGTATATAGAAAACTTACCAGTTATCCAGTTTTATATTAGCAATGCCAAAAAAAATACTCAAGAAAAATGGACGGAAAGTAGGTGAATGTATTCTAAACATTTACAAAAATATAATGAAATATAATTAATTAATAACCAGTCGTGGCGCAGGAGCACAGAGTGGGACTGTAAACGCGACTGCTTATGGGTTCGATCCCCACTCGAGGAAATAAGCTATTTATATTTACATTATTTTGCTATGGTATTGAAGGAAATGGTTATTTGAAATGGAATTTTATATCACAAACGATGATTGGCACCTTAATACAACTAACTTCTTTAGTAAAAATATGTATTAATTTATAATAACTACACTAAGAATCTTGGCGCTGGAATACAAACGTGCGACTGTAAACACGACATATTGTGGGTTCGATGTTTTTCTTTACGCTGGGAAATGTATTTACGCAGACCGCTCATACGAAAGGGCTCATGAGCGGTGCTGTGGGATTCGTATCCCACTTAAGGAAATCACATATTTTATATTTTCATTTAGTCACTCTGGAAACAAGGCAAAGCGGCGTTGTGTTCCGCCACTCCACACCCAATTATTTAGAATTCGATTAAAATTTGGGAACGGTAAGTGTATTAATGAGAAGAGAGTGTCCTAACACTAAGTTTCCACTGCTAAGTCTACCTTGTGCAGCATAAAAGAAATAATGTATAATGTTAAAATATTTAAAGTTAACTTCTCTTTTATAAAATTTGTAGATTTTTCTTATTTAACTTTTTAATGAGCGAAGTATATTATATATCTCCTGATACGCCTAATAAAGAAATTATGGGACCACAAGATAGTTCCTGTAATGATGATGTAACTGAGTTCTTACTTTTCCGAGTTTAAGATACACACGTACAAGACGAATAGCGCCTACAGCTTTATAGTTACACATTGAACTTAATAAGTTAAAAGATTTTGTTATTTTATTTCCGTAAGATTATTTTATTTTTAATATTTTGTTTAGTATATTAAATACTTAAGTTATTTTTAGAGTTAATTCACATATGTTGTTTTTAAGGATATATTTTTATCATATTATTTTATTATAAAATGTGATATCGGATGCCAGTCCTAGCACAGGGTGTGACTGTGAGCAACACTGGTTGCAGGTTCGATGTCCACTTGTGGGTATGAAATATTTATTTAAGACTAACGCCCCCCTTGCCTACGTACGCTATATAATTACGACTTAAACCATTGAATATAATATAGCAATCTTTATATAGATATAGATTGCTATTTTATTTTCGCAGGCAAACTAATGCCTTGAGTTCATTCAAACGACAATAACTTTTTTTTTAATGAACCTCATGGTATGAAACAAACTTAGGATGTTAAGTTGAGTTAAAACAAAGGAATTGGTGAAAGTTTGAAGTAAATCAATTCAGTACTTTCAAAGATTAGCGTGACCATACATACATACAAACAGACAATAAAATGAAAAAAAATATTTTTGCTTTCTATTATTCTTTTTAAGTGTCCCTCTATCGATTTCATTCAAAATTATTCAATGTAACCAAAATATTTTTACTGTTATATTATATATAGAGAAGAAATTATATCTTCATTTCTTCGCTCTTGTGGTGAGGCAAAGCGTGGCGTTGAGTTCCACCACTCAATACACAAAATTTGCCGCCTTATGCCTCCAAAATTTGGCGAAAAGTGGGAAACAGAGTGTATTAGCCTCTGCCTACCCTGCTGTGTGCGTAATACAGCATAAAGCTGATGTATTTATATTTTAAATAAAATAAAAATAAAATGATAATGGATTATCAGAACTGTGTATCTCAGTTCATAGCACAGGCGACCGGACAAGCAAGGGTCGCGCCTTTTCCTGATCCCTGGTACCCGATATGGAAGAAAATGCGGAAAACAACGAAAGTGAAATCTGCCCTACCTTATAAAAGTTGCTGCTTTATGTATGTCAGCTATAGCTCAATTAAAGAGAGGTTTTGTAACCATTATTATCAGATTTAATTATTTGGAATTTTTATGAGAATTTAGCTTATAATTCCAGTTGTTAGGCCAGTCATGGTGCACGGGTACAAAGTGTGACTGTAAAACCGACTTGTGGGTTTGATCCGCACTCGAGGAGATGAATTATTTATTTTTTTGTATATTTTCATTCCTTTTCTCTGGTGTCGAAAAAAGCGCGGCGTTGAGTTGTGCCAGTCAACACGCAATGCCTCCAGAATTCGGTAGAAAGAGGGAAATGGAGTGTCTTAACACTAGGTTTCCTCTGCTTCCCGGCTGTTTGCGGGATACAGCGTGAAGCTGATAGTTTTTAATTACTTTTTTACCTTTCGAAAAAAGTATACATATGTTTATTTTTAAATCAGGAGAAGTAGGTTTCCTTTTTTTATTTTACGTAGATATATATTTTTCTTTGAGATATTATTCAATAAGCAAATATTGTGTAAATTACAAAGTAGGCCTTATTCTAATGGACGATGACTTGACTTCTTCAACGCAATTTTTTAAACAAATATTTTCGTATTTAATGTATTGCGGCATAATTACATCATTTCAAAATTGTAGTGTTTTCTTTTTTTTTAATTTACGCTGTATCCCGCACATAGCAGACTAAGCACAGGGAACCTGGGAACCTTGTATTAAGGACATTCCGTTCCCATTAATACACTTCCAGTCACCATGATTGATAGTTGTTTTTACATGGATCTCTTATTATTTTGGAAATACGTAGAGCGTAATTTTATCTACGAGTATTTTTTAAGTATCCCACTCTACTTACGAAGTTTGGCAAATTATTTGTTCTTGATTGACTTGCCCAAATAGTACAGTCTTTTCAAATAAAATACTACAGAAAAGATTTAGAAAAACTTCAATCACTCAAAACTTGTTGAAAATTTACATTATATATAAATATCTCCACGATATTATGACTAAGCGTATCCATTAAGGATCGTAATCTCTTCCAATTCATCTAACACTAGTTAAGTTCTGTGTTAGATATTTTGCTACAAGCTATCTTTATTGCAGCATATTTACAATACCATTTATTAAGGTGTATGGAAATGCCAATTTCCAATGCCATTCATTTCTCATTGACGCCCCAGGAATATCTAAAACCGTCGAACTCGTAAATAAAATGCAGGTGTGTTTCCTTCCTGAGGCGTTTAAAATTTATGTGCTAGTGCTGGTACAACGCTGTAATTTTTTATTATATAAAATCGATATCGCTTGTTACCGTCTAGCGGTAACGATATCTCGATTATATCGATTTCTTGGATCGCGATATGGAACTAGGAAGTCGAAAGGTCGTCAATCAATTTTATCTCGCCATCGTTTGTGATTTTGTTTTAGCTTTAGGGAAATATTGAAGATAAAGCCTTCGTGGTATACATTCCTGAGATATTATTTTATTAATTTTGACTAATTTGCGTAGATATGAGTATTGATAGGCTGATTGTTTTCCTATTAGGTGCCATTTGAACTCGTATCCACGGTTATTACTTGGGTTTAAATAGTGAAGAATACGATTAGGTTTATTCGTCTTTGGAATGAGACAAACAAATATATATTCAAAAAATAAAAATTGTTATTAATTTCCTATTTTGGTAAGATAAAGGCGTTGCCGCTTTAGTTCAGTTTCATACAATATCTTGAACTCTACCGGCAGCCAGAGAATAAATACCCGTATATTCTTTTTACCCCATCGTTCTATATGGGATAATGCGTTATACTTATATAGATTGTATTTATAAAACTATACACATATAAACAATAACCTAAATATTTAACTATTTAAGAATAAATAAGTTAGATATTTAATAATATTTAGGCCGTTGTGGCGCGGCAGCACAAGGTGTGACTGTAGCGCGACGGTTGTGGGTTCGATCTGTACTCGCGGAAACGAAATATTTATTTACGTTTATATTTCCATTTCTTCGCTCTGCTGTCGAGGCAAAGCGCGGCGTTGAGTTCTGCCACTCAACACGCAATGCCTTCAGAATTCGGCAAAAAGTGGGGAATGGAGTGTCCTAATACTAGGATCCCTCTGCCTACCCTGCTGTGTGCGGGATATAGCGTGAACTGATTTGATTTTTTTTATTTATTTAGTGACGTTATTTATTGCAATTATCTATAATAAGCAAAAACCAAATGAATTAGAGGTTTTGTATCCTTTATTATCAGAATTAATATAGCTTTTATAGGTTTTTTAAAGAATATGGCATATAGGTTGATACCTCTATCATGTACCATAATCTTTAAAAAAACCTATAAAAGCTATAACATTTATCTAGGTTTTACAAAATCTGACTTTCCAATACTTAGTTATATAACAGAGATAAATAACTATAGGTACTAAAAACAAATGTTTTCACAGTTAACTTTAGAAGTGCCCGTTGCGTATGTGTGCATAGAACTGCATTCGTGCATGCACCCACCGAGTCCCACGCACACTACCACGCTCCGCTACCCCCGTATATAAACCTAACATTGGCTATCCTTGAACTTCATTTCACCATCATCTAAGTAAGAAAACACACCCTTTAAACCCACGAGGAATTATATTGGATTTTTGTGTTTGTGTAAAATGTTGTGTTTGTAGCAGTAGTGTTTTTTTAGTGTTGCTATTGTAAAACGTCATAATGGCTAAACAAACGGTAAGTTCTACATCAACATGAAATATTGTTATTAATGAAATATATTAAGAAGGTCTACACAGAAGTACTGATCTCCATATTGAATAAAATTTTAATTGCATATGAACAAACGCTTTCGTATTTGAAACATTCGCTTACATTTAGTTAAGACGTATATTTTTTTCATTAAGTACAAACCTGTCAAAATCTAGACTCATTTCGTCTCATTCAATTTCATTTCATTTCGTTTCGACTCAGTCGTGACATAATCTATTAAAATTAATAAAAGATTTGCGTACAATATTTAATATGGCAACTCTTTCTAGGTCACGCTAGAAATATGGTTAGTATGTTAATTATATCTTAAATATTCACTTACTTTCTATTACTTTTATGTAATATTATAGATTGATTAGGAGAGTATTATTTACGGCCCAAGTGACTTAATTATAGAGAGATTATTTAAACTTAGCAGTTTTACTCGATTTCGATTTCTTTACTTGCATTAGTACATATCTTGTAATGAAATTTTGTTTTTTTTTTTTAAAAAAAGACACTGCGTTGCCCACTTTCAAATTAATTTTTCAAGGCATAAAAATATTAACTCATTCCCTCGAGTGGGGATCGAATCCAAAATCGTCGCGTTACAGTCACACTCTTGTGCCGCTGCGTCACGACGGCCTCAGTTTTGCTTTATACAAATTTTTAACCTATTATATTTGAATATTAATTTCTCTACATAGTATTAGATTAAAATTTTAAAGGTGAGGCTGAGCAATATATATTTTTCAAAAATATAGTAGAAATATATCAATTTTTTAAAAGATGGGAGTATGAAATATAAGCAGCTGCTGGTGCTCTATGGTCTAAAATCGCCACGGACAGAAAAAAATGGAATAGATTGGTAGAGGCCTTTGTCATAATAGGGAAAACTAAACCCTGATTTTTTTATAAATAAATAATAGTAATAATAATAATATAACTGTATCAATCATTAATATTATTAATTAATTAAAATTTTATTATATATAAGAGACACTATAATAGTGTCTCTTATATATAATTGATTGGATTGTCTCGTTTTCTATATGTTTTATATCTAAAAAAAAAACTTGAGATCGAAAGTTCTCACAGTTTTAAGACTAGATTCAAGCGGAACTAAATATAAATTACAACATTAGTTTTTGCTAAGTCGTAAATTGCAAACGTTTATTCTTCTAGTGTTAATGTCATTAACAATAAGCACCGTATCAAATGTATGTTTATCTTTTCTGTATTTTAATAGGATTTACTTCGTTGAATAACGATTTTTAATACTCCATTTGTATCGTGGCGCAGTGGAACTGTCTTGTTGTAATTTCGATTCCCAGTTGGGGCAATGATTTTTTTTATTCCTTCGCACAGGTGAGACGAATTTGAGCAGAAAGTAGAAAGTCGATTGTCTTGATCGATTCAAAATCATGAAAAAAGCTCATTTAATGTATATTTTTAAAACCTTACGATGTATCCAGCACATAGGCGGGCAACGCACCTGTAGCTCCTCTGGTGTTGCACAAGGTCGTGGGCGGCGGTGATCACTTCACTCAGGTGACCCGAACGCTTGTTTGACTTGTCCTTTTCCCACAAAAAAAAAAATAGCTGGGTAGGCAGAGGGATCTGCCGCGTTTTCGACGAATTCCGTATTGAATGGTGAAACTCAACGCCATGCTTTGCCTCGTAGAGCGAGGAAATGTAAATATTAAAAATTTCATGCCCCCTAGGGGGATTCGAACCCACAGTTGTCGCGCTTACGGTCGGACCCCTGCGTCCCTCCGCCACATGGCCTCAATTTTATTAAATAGAGGAGGAAATATTTGTACAATGGACGGGTGTTAATATTACCCCCAGGTTTGATCTCTATCATTACAATTTCTTTTTTCATTGTAATATTTACTTTTTGTTTTACTATAACTTATTATATTATAACATGTTTTTAGGTCATTTTTCGTATCAAAAGGTTTTCTTTATTATTTTTTACGCAGAGCATATAGTGTATACTCGTACATATAATGAAATTTTAGAAAACGTACTTTAAGCAAAAATTATATTGAGTATTTTTGTATTTGTTAAATAAAAAGTAAAAAGAGAAAAGAGAGAGAATTATCATTATTATGTTTTTATTTTTTTGAGGAAATCTTGGGTTCAAATGAACTTGTTTTTGTGGAAGGCTTGCGTGGGGACACAGGTCTAACATGTAGAGGCCCCTTAAAGCTGAACATGTCGGAAAACAAAAAAATAATTTTGCTTAAGTCCTCTATAGGGAATCGAATCTTCATGTTACGAGCAAGCAATTACTTACTAACGAAACGATAATGGTTTCAAAGTGACAATTTTGTTAGCCTTATTAACGTCCAGCGTGTTATTTAACATTTGTTATAATTATTTGAAATCTTGTATGCATTTTGTTAATTAATGAAATTATAATATTTTATATCGTTACAATGGCTGCTGTGACTAGTTTCTAATGTACTAACGGTGTCAATGATTTTTATGTTATATAATATGTATTCTAAGTAGAAATCTAGACAGAGGTGCACTAAAAATACCTGCTCGGTATTCGAAAATAAAAAGTGATATAAAGATATATATATATATATATACATATACATTTTTTAAATCAAGTACTATTTATAAATGTTTTCGACATCGACATCTGTTTGCCCTAATTCGGCAAATGCCTCCTCCAATTTCTTCCAAGCGTCTGTATCCCTTGCTAGTCTGGTCCATGTGTTGCCGGCTATGGTTTTAATATCGTCTTCCCATCTTCTAAATTGGCAACCTCGATTTCTTTGTTTATCCCTGTCACCAACTGGTGACGACTTTGCTCCACTTTTCCTGTCCTCGCATGATGTGGAGGATAAATCATAAAGATATATAAATAACCATTACACTAACAATTATATGATCTCAGCCTTAGGTTTAAAAATAATTTCCTCTATGCTACTACAGTAAACTATTCGTCTGTAGACAAAAAGTCTTTAAAAGTATTTTTTTAGTTTAACGATTTGACCCTAGCCAGAGATACGATCCTAGCCATATATTTCCAACACCATCCTCTTCATTCTTACTATAACATCCTCACTTGTCTCTTGTTTCTTTTATTCTTCTTTTGCAATTCACGCATTTCATTGCCGTATAAAATGTTTTTTTCTCATAAGTGAATAAGTGGAGGCGACTGTCAATGTAAATGCAGGCTGGTTGTGGGTTCGACTCCCACTGTTTTTCTTCGTTTCAAATAATCAATAAATTTAGTTTTCCATTTATATTTCTTAAAAGTTTTTTTTTATTTCAGTTCAAAGATCAAATTAAACAATAAATTTAATTTTCTATTTCTATTTGTAATGTGAAAGATAGAATATTTATTGTCATAAAAACTAAAAAGAATTTCACAGGTCAGAATATGATCCACTTGTAATAATTGTATTATCTTGAAAGTTGGTAATTTATATGTTGCTTAGGTAACAATTCAGTAATATGAAATTCCTGAACTGGTCTGATGATGGAGACTCTTTAAAGGTTGCCAGTAGATCACTCTAGCTTAGACTAATATTATTTATAGCACTTACAGCATGCATCATAAGCATTACGTTTGTAGATTTTTTGTTGCTCTATTTTCTGTTCAGCTAGCTCAAGTATACTCATATAAAACTGGTTTATTTTGTTGAAAACAAGATGTCAATAAATATTTGAACTCTGTGTCTTGACTAGAAAAGTACTGCAATAACTTTCTCTATGTTATATGACCGTATTATATAATTTTTAAACCAGATTAAATATAAATTTGCGTCCCACTTAAGTACAAAAACTATAAATCTTAACTTTGTTTGGTTGTTTGTTTGTTTTTAATACTGTAAATTGTCCCTTTCTTTCAGCTTCACTCTGTATACCGCCTCCCTTGCAGGCAGAGGGAACCTAGTGTTAAGA
>DWGR01004524.1:0-11086 GCA_018247715.1 Heliconius burneyi
AATTAACTTTATTTTTATTTCACAAAACAATATGTTGACAAGTGTTTTCCGTACCACGTTTTTCAATCACTAACAATCTGTTGTACTCGTATACTATGCAATATAAAAGCTTCGAGTAAAAACCAACTATAGAGGTGAAACTTTAAACTTCAGTTTTTATGAAATTTGTTTGCATATGTCCTGCCTATATATTTTTTTATATTAACAATTGATTCCTTTTATTGAAAATTTTTAAAAATTACGTTTAGTATTTTATATTACAAGAATTTTGAATAGTTATTTGCCCAAAGTTTCAGGCAGTTTCTGAAAATCTAAGTTTTAAGACAAAATTTTCTCTATAGTTATTCTTTATCACAAGTTTTACAAATTACACCTCAAAATAGGATTTGGTAATAAAATGTTAAGCAAATATTTTTACACCAAACACTTTGTTTAACTATTATTTTTGTGAGAATTTCAATAACCTATTAGATTTTAGTTTATATAACTAGTTTATATAACAGTATCAAAAAAAAACCTTAAAATACAAAATTTATTTAATAACTACTCTCATTATATTCATATATTATTATTATTATAAAACCTAAGTAATTATGTAAGCTATACATAATTACTGGCTTGCATAATCTTATTTTGTTTTGATATCCAATTTTCCTAACTTAATAAAACAATGTAAGAAAAACTTTAAAATTATAATGAAAAGCAATATGCGATGTACGTGTTATTGTAATTATATAATTATGTGAAGCCAGTTGTGTGATTGTAAATACAACAGGTTGTGGGTTCGACTCCAACTTGAGGTAAGGTAGCTTAATATTGTCATTTCTACCGCTTAGGTGTCGAGGCAAAAGAGAAACGTGGCGGAAAGTGGGGTGCGGAGAGTCTTATCACTAGGCTCCTTCTGCCTAACCTGCTCAATATAGAATCGCGTGAAGTTTAAATAAATACAGACATCCTACAGAATACTCACAATTTTCACGCCTCCATATTTACCGTACGCAATGGCTAGTAAATAAACTATGTTACAACATATAAATCACATTCAATAGCAACTTCGCTATACACATGGACATTTATTCGTGAAGTTGAAGAAGGATTGAGATTTATTCCGTATCGTTGATTGATATATAGGAAACATACCATTACATCCAAATAAACTTACATAGTATTTACGCGTTCCGTATTTTTGTTTTTAACAACTGTATATGTTTGGTTTTTCGCCAGATTGTAAGTAAAACTTAAGAAAGTATTGTAGGTACTTCAAGATAATGATTAAGGGATATATGAAAAGTAATAAAAGTATGTTTTTAACAGTTTTCTATACTTATTGTACTGTCTAATGTCGGAAATTCTAAAATGTATGAAATTCCAAGAAGTCTTCAAGATTGTATATAATTGTGCCATTTAAATAGTTTTTATGTCCTTTATACAAATTTACACACTCCAATGGAGGCATTCGATATTGAGTGGCAGAACTCAACGCCACGCTTTGCCTTGAATTCATGGCGAAGATATGAAAATACTAAAAATTTAATTTCCTCGAGTGGTGACCGACCCCACATCTTGTCGCCTTTACAGTCACACGCTTGTGCCCCTGTTCCACTGAGACTGGCCTCAATAAAATTTTAATATATGATAAAATGCTTATTAACTAATATAGAGACCCATTTGTAACATTTAAGAAACGGCCTTTCATAAATTTCCTTATCTATGTCAATTTCTATGTCGGCTTGACGCAAAATATAGACATGTAACTATTACGAGCTACCTTTTTAAGTAATAAGCATATTATGTACATTATAACGTAACAGTAATTTAATTAAGTTTCCGCTTTATTTTGCACCTAGCAGGGTACATAGCCTAACTGACATATTAATTATGTACCTATGTATATAATCGAACCCGCAACCATCGCAATACAGCTAGATGCTGTCTGTAGTTACGTGAATCTGTCAAAAACATCACTGGTAAAATTTCCATCTAAATATAAATTGCGTAAAAAAATACATACAACAGGGTAGGCAGAGGGAACCTAGTATAAATACACTCCGTTCCCCACTTTCTGCCGAAATCTGGAGGCATTGCGTGTTAGGTGGCAGAACTCAACGCCGCGCTTTGCCTTGACACCAGAGCGAAGAAATGGAAATATAAATGTAAATAAATATTTCACTTAATCAAGTTGGAATCGAACCCACAACCGTTGCAATACAGTCATGCGCAAGCGTACCCTCGTGCCGCTGCGCCACGACGGCCTAATAATAAAATACATTGTAATTAAAATCTAAAATCGTATATATTTCACTATTATATTTAGACTATTGCTTTGTATAATATTAGTTTAGTGTCCATTGTCATAATATTTGCATTTCCACAACAGCGATGGATGCAAATACCAGTAAAACTAATTCTACTTTTACCGCAAATCCAAATATTTTAGGACAAAATGGAAGTAAATTAGATCATTAATTTGTTTAGATATATATTTTTTGTAAATTTTTAATATATTGTAATTTGTGTGTGTGACCCATACCTTTAACAATTAAAATTTAAAAAATTAAATCAGCTTAACGCACACAGACGGCACTTTGAGTCAACTTTCTGCCAAATTCTGGCGGCTTGCGTGTTGAGTGGTAGAACTCAACGCCGCGCTTTGTCTCTACACCAGATCGCCAGAGCGTCAGTTCCAGAGAAATGGAAATATTACAAAAGTCAATAGTTACAAAAAAATTAATAAGTTAATTATAAAAAAACTATTCTAAAGGATTATTACATTGTGTTGTTTTATTTTAATTCAATTTCAAATTATTGATTGTTTGTTATTTATCTATAAGTTCTTATAATCAAGTTATTTAACTTATCTTTTTAAATAAGATAGAGTGCAGCGTTGAGTCTCGTCAATACACGCAATATATTCGAAATGAGTAGATATAAGAAGCATCTTAACGCAAAATTCTTTCTACCAATTGAATGCTTGGAAAAGAAACATAAAAACTATAAGAAACCACTTAGAATGCTAGTTAATATACATAGTACGATCACAGCTGAAGTTTGTTGTACTTATTTACGAATCCATCAATGTCGTAGTATACGATCCATTACAATTTAAATGTGATATAACGATGGATATACGAGTACCTACATACAAGTGCCTATATTGTTATAGAAATTTCATTTATTTATATTTTTTTAAACAGATAATTGTGAAGATATTTATTCAGTAATAGCATGAATCGCATGTTTCCTGACAGTTTTCTTGACATATAACAGAAATATGTTATAAGTAATTGAAGTTATTCAAATTTATTTAAAATTTGATTTATAACTTTATACTTCGTCATATTGATGTAATATATACCACAGCGAAAACGTTACCAGTATTCTTCAAACTAGCTACGTTATTGGTCTCCACTATCAGAGATACATTAGTCTAATGCGGTAGATCCGCAACTCATGTTATTTATCACCATCTCCTACCCGCCTCAAATTATACGAACATAGCTAAGTTGCCGTAACATTTATGGTTTCTCTAATTCACGCCTTATTTATGTTGAACGGTGCCGGAACGGAGAAATGAAAATATTAACGAATAATAACTCAATCCCTCGAATGGGGATCAAACCCACAGCTGTTACCACGTTACATTAGAATCTTTGTGCCACTGCGCTATGAATGGCCTCTACAATATATGAAATACATTTACAGTATTTTTCAAAATAGCTATATTATTGCCTACAACCTCGCATATTGCAGGGTAAGCAGAGATAACCTAGTGTTAAGACACTACAATCGTCACTTTCCGAGCCTTTACAATATATGGAATACATTAACTGTATTTTCAAAATAGCTACATTATTGCCTACACCCATTAGAGATATTAGTCTAATGCGGAAGGTCGGCAATTCATGTTATCCATCTATCCCATCACCGTCGCTTACTCCGCCTTAATTTATACCATATTACCATCACGTTAATGGTTCAGCTATTCCACGCCCAATTTGTCTTGATCATCTCAGATGAAATTACCGCCAGAATGCAAATACGTTGGTAATTAAATCTTAAATAAACTTTTGTAAATTATATTGTTTCTGAAATATGTTTCAATTTTTTGCGCTATTTTAACGTCATATAAAGGTTTATATTTTATGTAGGTAGATTATATAGAAAAATCTGAAAATAAGAAGTTGGAGAATTATCAATGTAAATGGTAAATGGGAGGAGTTACTCGAAAGATTGTTTTAATTAAATGGTTAGTTGATCTTAAACGCACAATAGAATAACTTTTTTTTTGGTTTAAATTTTTTTAAAGTGTTAAAAAAAGCGATCACTCCTTTTTTTAAGGTGCCGTATCTCGAAAGATAAAAATGGATACTTTTTAGGACCATTTGATTGTCCGTCTGTCGAGAGCATCATCATCATCGTTTGTCGCAAGATCACGTAAATGTATCAATTCGAAATAAATAAGAAATATTGATTTCTACAGTCCCTTGAACTATAAAAAAAATATCAGCTTTTTAAGTCACTAGAAGACACTAGGCTTTATGCATGCATGCCGCGTAATCAAAACGTATAGAGTCTTCCCGTGAGTCGAGAACTGCCCGTGGATCTACAATTATTTAGCAAGAAGTGAAAACTTGTAGTAAAAATCATGGAAAAAATTCAAAAAAAATCATTACAAATGTATCATTATGGTTCATTTCATACATCACAGAGATGCACAAAGTGTATTGAGATATACATTAATTTTCCATATTTTCACAATTCATAAAACGAAACAAGCAAAACAAAATTAAAGATTCAATTATAAATATAAGTCAAAATCTAATATTTCACTATATATATTACAAAGTAGACCAAAAAGTATTCATATAAAATATGAGAGTACAATATAAGAAATATAAACCTACGGAAGCCAGACGCGGTCACCCAGGGGGCATGCAATTTACCGTCTCGCTTGCCCGATTTTATTATAAGGTAGTGCATCGTCTAAACCAAAATATATTTTTGTAAATTATATCCGGAGTTTCCTTTCCGATCCATTTGTGCTTAAATAACTTTGAAAGAGACCTGCAAGCCTGACTGGTTGTGGGTTCAATCCTCATTCAAGGAACTACTAGGTAGGCAAAGCGCGACACTGATATATGACATTCGACACGCAATACCTCCACAATTTGGGGAGAGGGGTTAGGTTCCCCCAGCCTACCAGTGAAGCTGATTTAATTTTTATTAACTTTAAAAGAGACGGTATTATGGCGGGTACTTAACTTTACATGCGGTAATTGTTGATTAAATTCCCCCTTACAGATTTTTTTTCTTGCTCAGGTAAGCCACAGCGATAGTTTCAGTACTTAATACGTAATGCCTCGAAGTTCTGATAAAAATGGAACAAGAGTTATCTCTGCCTGGCTAGTTTTACACGAGATAAGCTTGAAGCAAAAAAAAGGCGACACATTTTCACTGCGGTAGTACACGAGATGAGTGTAGATTCATTTACTATTTAAGAAAGTAATTATATTTAAATTGATAGAAATAAAAATCTAAACATAAATTTATGAAAAAAAAATCAGCTTCACACAGCAGGGTAAGCAGAGGGAACCTAGTGTTAACACACTCCGTTTCCCACTTTCTGCCGAATTCTGGAGGCATTGCGTGTTGAGTGGCAGAACTCAACGCCGCAACATAAATTTATTTTATTTAATAATACAAAATCAATAATGTAATAAGTAACAAAATGATAAAAAATAAATATATTAAAGACATACCTATCTACGGTCACTACAGGCGCAATGCCGATGAGGAAGGTCACGTATAGAACACGAGAACCCCCAGAGCGCACGTACAAAGGGGTTGAACAGTGGATTAACAGAAACAAATATATATTGACCGTAACGAAAATAAGTAATATTTATTGTGAAAATAAAGAATAATATGTAATTTAGCTTACATTTATATTTCCATTTCTTCGCTCTGGTGACGACGCTAAGTGCGGCGTTGAATTCGTCGAATGGCGTTGTAGAGCCACGCTGTATTCCGCACACAACACGGTAGGCAGAGGGAACCTAGTATTAAGACACTCCGTTCCCCACTTTCTGCCGAATTCTGGAGGCATTGCCTGTTGAGTGGCAGAACTTAACACCGCGGATTGACTCGGCACCAGAGCGTAAATATGGAAACATAAACGTAAATAAATATTTCACGTCCTCGAGTGGGGATCGAACCCACAACCGTCAACCTCATTAAAATAATAAATAAATGATATTTCATTAGAGAATAGAAAAAATTATATAAAATACGAGTATGTTACTATAATTAAATACTATAAAATGTCAAGGTTAAAACAACCAGCCCTTAGTCAACTAAACGTAAACTTTTACGTATCTAATCGTAATGATAGAGTTTCAGAGCATGAAAAATTTATATGAAAATAATACCTATTTTGGTTTATAGGTTTGATTCCCACTCGAGGAAATGTAACATGTAATAGCCACTTAACACGCAATGCCCAAAAAGGGAGAACGGAGTCTCTTAACAACAACCACATAGTAGTAGTAGTAAAATATAACTAACGCTTCGTGCTACAATGAGATTAGTGGTTGCTAAAATATTAAAAAAATATATTAATATTGTAAAATGTTTTATCTACCATGTTTCTTTTTTTCATTTCCTTTACGTTTTTTTTTTCATTTCTAAATTTAAAAAAAACATATTGACAGTAGGAACATTGATTTCTTATTACATACACATATATACGAGTATAGCACTACAAGATTTTACTATGATTGTTAGTAGACTCGTACAAAAAATTTCAACCAAAAACAAAAAAGCCTCGTAAAATTTGCTAATAAAGTTTACTGTTACCAAGATAACGTCAAGTTAGAAATAAATAAATTATGTAAAACTCCTTACCTAAAGCTTTAATGCTTATTGCACTTTACCGTATTGAGGGTTAAATAAGTCAGTGAACTTTTCAATGTATGTTGAACCTTTATCGACTATTTTAATAATATATGTGTTAACTTTATAGATTTTTATGATATACGAGTATCTCATTTTCTTTCATATTTCAGATAAATTTCTCATAGTTCTGCCACTCAACACGCAATGTCTCCTAAATTTGCTGAAAAATGGTGAACGAAATCGTCTTAATGGGAACGGAGTGTCTTAACAGTAAGCGCAGGATACAAAAGTACAAGTAATTAAAATAAAAAAGAATACTTAATACAAAACAAAAAAAGTGTTGACTTTAAATAGACCCACTTTACGTTTAAGTATTATTTAAAATGCTTATGATTCTCGTTTGAGGTTGGGGCGACGCAGCGGCACAGCGTCTTATTGTGAACAAGAGACGGTTGTGGGTTCGATCCTACTCTCGAGTTAAAAAAAACATAATTTTAAATGGAAAAAAAATAAAAATCATATTTTTAAAGAGACAGACAACTACTAACTTCAAATCTTAATATAGTTGGGAAGAATTTATTTAAACATATTAAACTTTTAATCAATCGTAGTAGACAAGCCTATATTGACTACAGTGTTTTTTATATGAAAAAGAGTCATCGCCAGTCTAGACATCGCCAGCGGAGTGAGGTGTGTCACTGTGTCCACTCATTCACGATGTAAGGGAAATAGCGTGCTATTTTAATGATTAAATTGTAAAAAATATCATTTTTCTAAAATTTCTATTAACGAATTAATGAATGACGAAAAACATTCTTTAAAAACTTCTCCTTTCCAATTGAAGCATCAGGTATTAAATACCTAGGTATACTGGTATATCTTAGGTATATCACATAAATTAAGTTCTGCAATTTTGTAAGTAGGAAGAAGCTTTTTTGGCAAGAGTTACATATATAGAAGGGCCCAATTATAGTGCCAATTTTAATTAAAGAAATTACTATAATATTTTTTTAGCTTCACGCACATAGCAAGGTAGACAGAGGAAACCTTGTGTTAAGACATTCCGTTCCCCACTTTCTTCCAAGTTCTGGAGGCATTTGCGTGTTGACTGGCAGAACTCAACGCCACGCTTTTACCGCGACGCCGTAGCGAAGAAAATCGAAATATTAACGTAAATAAATATTTCACTTCTTCGAGTGGGGATCGAACCCACAACCACTCGATTTTGCAGCGCACGAAGTAATAAGATAAGTAAGATAATTTATAAGCATGGTTATATGTAAAATTAGAATGTAGACTTATTGCATAAATTTAAACACATGACGTCTGTGCTACAATAGCGTGGAACTTAATATTATCACTAATTACATCCAGACAGCTCTCATCAAGCTGCGTTCAAATCTACTGCAACAGTATTAGATTCCTAATAATATTCAAATAGCAAATGTATGCTATTTTAGATTGGTAAGAAAAAACGCTACCGGCGTTTGGTTATGCTACTCATTACTTAATTTTAGAATATAGTTTTAATTTATAATTTTCGTGTTAATATTTTTTATATTTAAACTTCCGCATTTAATACGTTTGTAAAGAACCTAAAGCAAAGATTCAGAGATTCAGTTAACCATCATTAAAAAAGTGCTTTCTAATGAAAATAAAAATATTTTATATCTGAATGGGGATTGAATCCAAAACTCGGATATTAATCCGATCAATTTGGAGAAATAACATATTTAAATATAACATGTTTGTCACTCTGGTAATAAAGAAAAACGCGGCGTTGAGTTCCGCCACTCAGCACACATTGACTCGAAAATTCGGCCGAAAGTGGGGAACGGAGTGCCTTAACTCTAGGTTTCCCCACTGTCTTGCAATGTGAAGCTATTTGTTCAAAATACTTTTCATTTAACTATTTAGTTTAAATATAATAATTTGTATGTAATTACTGATTCAGTAATAACTTGATATTTAAAGCATTTTTCGCCCCTACTCCAAAATCAATCTCACCTTGATTCATTCCGGCATTTCCATCGAACTGTCAATTAACATTTGGCTGCCAGCTATATTGGTACCGTGCTTAGATGAAGTAGAATAATTACAATCCTAAAGCCAACAACCGACAAAATCCGTGTATTAGCATTCTTAATATACGATTATAAGAGAAAATATAAACTAAAAATCGATTTTATGACGTTTTAAAATTACAACTCCATACATCTAAAGTGGAGATCACGCCTTGGCAAGCGGCAAGCTTGACAAGCGTAATGTACGTCCTCCAACTAGACGAGGTGACGATATTCGCAAAGTGGCGGGCAACGGCTGGATGCGAAGAGCTGAAGAGCGAGCTCAGTGGCGTGCTATTAGTCCAGCAGTAGACGAAGACAGGCTGATGAAGATGATGATAATGAAATTTACACAAGAAGTTCGTTATTTTATTTAATGTGTTAGTTGGTGGCGCCATTGGGAAATATCTATAAATTAAATTGTGGGGATATTGTATGTAAAGAGAAATTAATTTACTTAAGCCCTGAGATAGAGAGAAAAGTAGAGAAAGGAATATTTTAACTCTAGGTTTTAAAAGCTCTCCTTTAATAAAAAATATCAGCTTTCCGCTGTATCTCGCACACACCAGGGTGGACAACCTAGTGTCAAGACACTTCGTTTAATACTTTTGTACTGTAATATAAATTTTAATAGAGACAGTTTTAAGTTTCACAGTGTTTAACAACTACACAACGATGCTCTCATAATATTGACCACGTGTTATTATAAAAATAAATGTAGGCAACTCTGCTTCCAATCTAAAAACGCATCGCAATTCACTCTATGACGTATTCTTTATAAATATAGAAATTGTTCACCTATTAATACTGGTATAACATATTTTTAATCTTAACATTAAGATAAGGGAGGCCATTTGTGGCGCGGTGGCATAAAGAGTGATTGTAAACACTACAGGTTGTAAATTCGATTCTCACTCGGGGAAATTTAAAATAATAAAAAAAAACAGCTTCACGCTGCATCCCGCACACAGCAGGGTACCTAGTTCACCACTAGGTACCCTGCTATGTGCGGGATGCTCGCATCGATCGTTTTGGTGTCGAGCTAAAAGCGCGGCGTTGAGTTCTACAACCAACACGCAAAGCCTCCAGAATTCGGCAGAAAGTGGGGAACGGAGTATTTTAATTAGGTTCCCACTGACTACCTTGCAGTGTGAGTGACGCTAAAAAATGTTTAGACAAAACTTCTTATAGGCAGAGAGAACCTAATCATAGGACCCTTCTGCCCCCCTTTACACCGGAAACTCTAGAGGTATCCATTTGAGTGGCGTAACAGAACGCCGCAGTTTACCTTGTTACCAGAGTAAACAATACAAACATTAAGCATTTATTTTCCTCGAGTGGAAATCAAACTCACATCCTGTCGCATTTACACGTAAGCTTGTGCCTTGTTAGCTACGACTAGTCTTGATAACAAATATATTTAGATTGTAATATCTGTTTACTATACATATGGTACAAAAATATTATATTGTTTAAAGTAGTAGTATGAATAATATCGAACATCCGTCAGTGGATCAATGATGTTTGCATCTTGAAATCTCAAATTAGTTCCCGCGATGTATCTTTTGCTTAGTATTAGTAAATATTTGAGATGTTTAATGCAGTTTACATACTCGTATATACACGTATGTGCATTACAATGGAAAACGATTTCTATAGAAATCACTGGAACTTTATATCTTGGCGCTGAATATAGCAAAGTAAACAGAGAGAGCATAGTATTAAGACACTCCGTCCACTACCTTCCTCAAAATTTTCGATGCGAGGCGTTTTCAGTGGTGAAACTCAACGTGCTGTTTTGCTGTAGAGCCAGATCGAAAAAAGAAAATATTAATAAATTTTAAGTTATTGGCGCGAGTAGGAATCAAACCCATAACCTGTCGCGTTAACAATCACACGCCAAGCCCCTGCGCCACGTCTGGCCTTTATATTTAACAATATTTTTCCAATAGAAATCATAACATTGTAACTGACGTATAAATCAAACTTGGGACTACAATAAAAACGTCTTGAATGTCACTATAAGGGCCAATTAATGTTAAAAAAGGAAACCTCAATGATTTATAACAAACTTACCTGAATTGTAGGTAAAAAATTTCGTTGTCGATGTTACTAGAAGTCTCGAGACG
>DWGR01004525.1:0-11084 GCA_018247715.1 Heliconius burneyi
TAGGTATGGCTCTGCTGAGAACAGAATACAATTTAGTATATATTAGTTTTTCTAGCACTTTACCCAATATATTCAAAATGGATATAGGACGATAGTTTGTAATTAGAGTTTCAGATCCTTTTTTATGCATAGGTATGATGTGTGCTTCTTTCCATTTAGATGGGAAAATACCTCCCTCAGTGATTTATTATATAATAGCATTACAGGAAAAGCAACCTCTTTAGCACAGTTTTTGAAAAATACTGAGGGTATATTATCACTATCAGGACCTTTTCGTAAATTAAGCGATTCAAATACATTTGCAAATACATTATTAAAATATATTTGCAATAACAAATATACATAAAAAGCAAAAGTATGAGTGTCCCATTATGTGAGATCACCTTCACGCTGTATCCCACACACAGCAGGGTAGGAAGAGGGAACCTAGTGTTAAGACACTCCGTTCCCCCATTTTCTGCCGAATTCTAGAGGCATTGCGCGTTGAATGGCAGATATCAACGCCACGTTTTGCCTCGTCATCAGAGCAAAGAAATAGAAATATAAATGTAAAATTCCGTCGAATGGAGATCGAACCTACAACCGTCGTGTTAACAGTCACACTCTTGTGTCACTGTGTCACAACGGAATCAATATTAAATATGTGTGTGTACTAAATCCCACTCTTCATGATTAATGGAGTTATAGTCAACATAAAGTACTGTGTAAGTGAAAATGTTGTATTTGTATTCTAAACGTGCTGTTGTGCTACGAGATTATTTCCATTACCCCTTTCAGAATGATGAAGCTTTCGCTATTAACAACTTAAATGATATATCAAATATTTTAAAAGACACAAGTTGTGATGCAAATCGACTAAAATACAGCCAATGCTCTATCAATTACATATTTCAATCTCTATATATTTTACTATCTACCCTGTAATAGACCTTTTTTATATTCATGAATTTAAAGAAGCCATTTGGAGAAAATCGTACCGCAAAGGCACAAACTGTAAACTCGACAAATTGTGAGTTCGATCGAGTGAGTGTCTTAACACTAGGCTCTCGCTGCCTGCCTTACTGTGTGCTTGATACAGAACGAAGCTGACAAAAAAATAAGAGAGTTGTGAAAGAAACAATAAAAAACATTTTTATCTCGAGTACACCGTACACCGCTTTCATATATTAATAAATTAAATTGAAATACTTTATAGCACAGAATATAAATTCTATTAAGTAAAATACCTTTGACTTTTCATTTTCGTTCTTTGTAATGGCTTTTTACACTGTCTGACAAAAAACTTAATTTTACTTTCACAATTGTATTCCTTTTATTATGATTACTTTGTATTAGCGAACAAAATAAATATAACTTACGTACAAATATAGCACGTGTTTAATTAAATGTTATTATATGTAACATATGCAGCATAAATAAATATTTTTGACTTCAATAACAAATTCACAAATAGAATTTTTTAAATATATTTTTGGTTTAAATATTGTATGTATGACTCTACCTACATATATGACGCTACAAATAATCTTGCAGTTTGGATTTTCCACATTATATGTGTTTTAAATCAACGACAAAGTCAAAGCTCTAGACATACATTTAAAATTATGTGTCAATCAAGTAACCTAAGCTCTTGCTTCGATTTTTTTAATATACATAAATATATGATCTGATTTATCCTATACCATACTAACATACTAATATTATAAATGTATGTCAAATAGCTTATGAAGAACGATGTTTGTTCCACTTTTACGCAAAAAGTACAGAACGGATATAGAAGTTAGCTTAAAATAATATATTTTATACATCAGAATAACATATAGGCTACAATTTATTTTTATTACGGGCGAAACGTTTAAGCGTTTTTAAAGTAAAGTCATAAGAAAAGTATATATATATATATATATATATATATATATATATATATATATACTTAAAAATATACTATAATTTATTTTAAAATAAATATTAACAGTATAAGTGTATATAAATTGAATTTAATAAGAGCAATTTACCGCCCACACAAATTACAATAGCACGTTAGGTTATTGTGCAAATCGATATCTCTTAAGCCCCTACAAGGTTGTAGGTTTCTAAACGAGATACGAGGTAAAATATAAATCCCTTTTTAACTCTATTTCTAACTTTTTCGTTCAATCTGGTTCTATCTACTTGAATATTTATGACTTTTAGATAGTATACCTACATCGCAATAGCCTGATAGAGGGCAACTGTTGTACAATATAAAAAAAATCAGCTTCACGCTGTATCCCGCACACAGCAAGGTAGGCAGAGGAAACCTAGTGTTAAGACACTCCGTTCCCCACTTTCTGCCGAATTCTGGTGGCATTGCGTGTTGAGTGGCAGAACTCAACGCCGCGCTTTGCCTCGTCACCAGAGCGAAGAAATGGAAATATAAACGTAAATAAATATTTCACTTCCTCGAGTGGGGATCGAACCCACAACCAATCGCGTTACAGTTACACCCTTGTCATCGCTGCGCCACGACGGCCTCAGCGACGGCCTTAATGTTTTTTTATTTATGATTATAAGGTTATATATTATTATTAGTTATTTTCAATTCTGGCTACCGTCTTATGCTCTATTTTCTATTTTAGAACTTCATTTTCATTACAGGGTTGGTGGTGTTTTTTTAACTTCAGCAGGGTAGGCAGAGAGAACATAAGAACCTATAGATCCCACTGGAGCCTCTTTTTATATCCACTTCCCGTCAAATTCTTGAGGCATTGCGTGTAACTCATCAATTATAGTAATTCATTGAATATCTTGTACAATTCGTAATATCTTTAGAGTTATAGTAAAATATAATATAATAACATCGAACATAAACACCATATATATTTTATTTAAGTTTACTTTAAATTTAATATTAAGTACCTTAATCATAATAATATAACGACGTAAAATTTTATACAACTCAGAATAAGGAAAAGTGGACATTATTAAATGTTGTTGTGACCAACATAAGTAACTTACTGGCGTGTGTTGACATAATGTTACACGTCACTTATGTAGTACGTATATATTTAGTCCTGAGGCCGACTGTGGCCGTCGTGGCGCAGCGGCACAAAGATGTGAATGTAACGGGACGGTTGTGGGTTCGATCCCCACTCGGGGAAGTGAAATATTTATTTTAATTTCTTCGCCCTGGTGTCGAGGCGTTGAGCTCTGCCACTCAACACGCAATGCCTCCAGAATTTGGCAGAAAGTGGGGAACGGAGTGTCTTAACACTAAATTCCCTTTGCCTACCCTGCTGCGGATACAGCGTGAAGCTGATTAAAAAATATATATTTAGTACTATTTGCTCATTTATTTCGCATTCTGTCTTTTGTAACTAGCTTGAATGAATTATTGGCTGACTGACTTAATGGGATTTAAGCCCACAACCCTCGATTATAGTCAAAAATTTGTCAAAAGTATCTTAGATATCGTAGATTGAGTTTATATCAACAGATCTCGCTCATATCATTTATTTTTTCAATATCACGCAGCATCTCGCACATAGTAGACAGAAGCAACTTAATGTTAAGGCACTCCGCTCTCCATTTTCCGCCGAATTTTGGAAGCATTACGACGACGACTTGCCTTAATGTACAAGTATGGTTAAGTTAAAAGGATGAAAATAAGTTTTTAATTCGAAGTATATATATTAAAATATTTAAAACATAAAAATTCCTTTTTGAATCTGCTATAAGCACCAATCGCTTACCCACTTGTAGAGGCTAGAGGCACTTTAAACCTACGATAGATCCATAATAAGTAAGTGAAACGTTACACTGGAATTTGTATGTTTCTATGACACAGTTTTGTTGTGAAGTATTATTATTTACTTGTTATATGCTTTGTATTTGAATGATGGATGGACAGCCACGCATGCATTGACGTACACATTGGGCATGTATAATCAGACAGACCAACTGAGTCATTGCTTTAAAAATCGGGGATTCTTGTTTGTATATATTATATATTTTGAAACTAAATTATATGTTTTGCCTTATATTCCCTTAAACAGAACTCTTATTTAGCTTTTATTATTTATACACGTTTTATAATATATGTAAGTAAAAACGAAAGATATTACTTTTGTAGAAAAAATATAACGACCGCAATTGTCACCTAGTTCAGAAAAAAATCTGTTATGTATAATGCAGATAATCTTCTATATCCTTACTTATAATAAATCTATAGAAAAGTTATTTCTATAGATAATAAATACATTGAAAATATTTTTAAAAAGTTAGCCAGGACGTTAAAGAATAACTAACAGAATCCATTTCCAGCATTTTTGTAATTTTGTCTGTTTGTCTGTTTATGTGAACACGTATCACGTAAAAAGTACACAACAAATTTAAGCGACTTTAATACAAAATAATTTTTAAGTAACTCAGAGTTGGTTTTAATTTTTATTTCATTGTAATTACTTCACTCTATCAAAAGATAATAAGTTATAATTATTTAACTTTTCAAGAAGTTTATATGTTGGCATTTTTTAAATATTATTTACTATAAGCTTTATACATTTTAAGCTCTACTTAAATTCATATTTTCTTCGAATAAACGCCATTTCCCAAAGGAGTAGGGAAAATCCAGACACATTCCTTTTGTTTTCAGTTTCCGCCATTCCCTGTATACATTACTTAATTAAAGCCGTTATACTTTTTATGTCATTAGTGAAAAAATATTCACTAGGTTCTATGAACTAGGTATGCTTTTTCTTTTTTACTTTGAAACACAGAGGCATAAGTTTAACTAAAATATAATTTTACTTACTGACTTTTGTATTGAAACAGAGATTATTTTCATTTACGGCTGGTTCGACTTTCACTAAGGCTAATGAATTATTTTTACTTTTTCGCTCTAGTGACAATACAAGATACAGTGTTAAACTCCGCCACAGAACATATAATGTATCGAAAATGTGGAAAGGAGTGTCTTAGCACTATGATCTATGCCAATACTATCATGTGTGAAGGTACTGCTTTCAACAATTTACATACATTAGATAAATATCAGTTTTCAAACATCAGGCTAATATTATAATCGGATCGAGTCCACATTCATCACGTTAATGCCAATTATCATTGTAAAATCTGATATAAACTTTCATTGTAATTAATTATACTTCAACAGTAAGGCAATGACTGTGGGTTCTAATTCGAAATTCCATAAGGAAATATCTACATACATATACATTTCTATTTTATTTCAGCAAAGTGGGGGGTTGAGTTCTGATTATCGACTATCGGGATAGTCTTATTATAATTGGAAAAATTCGCAAAAGAGATCAAAAACAAACTGATTTACTTGGTTATCATGTAAGTGAAGTACAATTTATCAAAGTTAATAAATTTAAGATTGCGGCCGTATGCATTGATTTTTTATAAAATTTACTACAATTATAAATTTGTAATAATAATTAGTATGAAATATCTATAATTTTTCACTTTTTGGATCGTTTTTTATATTTGTAGATACAAGTTTTCACTTCTTGCTATATTTCATAATCGTCCACGCGAAGAACTCTATATATTTCGATTAAGCGGCGGGTTTCAGACAAAAAAATGCACCAATAACGTTGTATAAGCGCACGTGTCTTTTGGTTGCATTGACTTAGAAGCTTGATTTTTCTGGACTCCTAGAGATCGTAGACCTAAATATTTACTACTAAATTCAGATTGATACATCCAGGTAATCTCGAGATAAATGCTCACGACAGACGGACAGACCGACAAGAAAGTGATTCTATAATAGTTCCGTGTTTCCTTCTGAAGTACGGAACCCTAAAAATGTGAAAGGGCCGTAAATATGACGTATCTACTACTAATATACTACAATAATATGTATTTACCACCTACGATATCCCTAAACTAGCATGCCATCAAAGATCGGCACTGCAAGGTAAGACGGAGGCGGTGTAGCGCAGCGTGGGCGCGAGGCCGCTTGCACAATGCAATGCAAACGGTGTGCAAGAGTTTTAGCAGAAAAATAGAAATTCTAAAGATATTGTTAGTCAATAAGCATTAAACTAAGCAATAAGATTGCCACTATAAGATAAGAATCTTACAATTTTTTTTGTTAATTATAAATGATAAGCAGCGAGGCCAGCGTGTGACTGTTCACTGTAAATGCGACTGGTTGTGGGTTCAATTCCCACTCGAGGAACTGAAATAATTAATATTTTGAATTCTCTCTCTGAGAGGCACAACGCGATTTCGGCGGAAAGTGGGTAATGAAAGTATCTTAATGGTAGTGTCTTAATACGAGGTTCCCAGATTTTCTATCCCTACCTTGCTATACACGGGATACAGCGTGAATTAAAAAACAAAAGAAAAAGGATAGACAGTGTCGATTTATTAACGAACTACATATAATTCAATTTATTTTTTCTAATTATTTTCCTAAACAAATGAATAAATAACACAAATGTCAAAAAAAATATCATCAATGCTAAGCTTAAATTTATTAATAATTTAAAAAGTTCACATAAATCTCACGGGCTTTATAACAACTAAGTCACTGTCAGATATGTACTGTAAGATATAAATAGAAAAAAATGTTGAGTTTTACGTTTCATTTCTAAACAAAAGCAATCATTTTAGAAAGAATCTACTCAGCTTATTACATGGATGCTGTAAGTTATTGTTTTGTGAAAATATGATAGCTACATGCAAAGTAAGATTTTTTTTATTTCCGGTACATTACGCCTTCTACCTAACATTGTGGTGCGCATCTTTAGTAAAAAAAAACATTTACAGATTTTTTATATATAATTATAAAAATATATTTGTGTTTCTTTAACTAACATTTGAATTTACAACTACCACAATCCAAACTACACCACATCCTTTTAGCTGTACCCCGCACATAGCAGAGTAGGCAGAGGGGATCTGGGAACCTAGGGGTAAAAATACTACTCCCTATTTTCTAACGAATGTTGGAAGCGTGTTGCGTGATCGACTCCAACGATTAACCGTAATGACATAAATACAAGACAAAATAATAAACGTTTGTATATACACAAAAAGCTCTTCCACAAGAAAGAAATCACTTCCACAGACATTGTACGTCATCGAATCGTTTAAAATTTTAAAATCCCCCAAAGCACGTCGTATTTCAGAGTGCACACTCTAATGCCCTTGACTGAGCTTGAATATAAAGGCGCATTGTGAATCAAATGCAACAATACGATTACTCGCATTGTTACAATGATATTTATGAGCTCGGTCCTCAATTTCTGCCATGTTCAGACCAGAACACGAATAATTCAGCCACTCCTTTATATGGAGTTAGGTTCCTAATTGTTTCTAAAATGATGAATTTATGTCTAAAAGGTGGACAATTTTAGCTTTGGCAAAATACATATGACAGATGTTAATAACGCCTACTGATTACTTTTGCAGTGGTTATAATCATTTTAGGTGGTTATTTTTTTTTAGCTTCACGCTGTATCCCGCACATAGCAGGGTAGACAGAGCCTAGTGTTAAAACACTCCATTCCCCACTTTCTGCCGAGTTCTGGAGGCATTGCGTGTTGAGTGGCAGAGCTCAAAGCCGCGGTTTGCCTCGACACCAGAGCGAAGAAAATGGAAATATAAACGTAAATAAATATTTTACTTCTTCGAGTGGCGATCGGACCCACAACCAGTCGATTTTGCATCGCACAAAGTCACCCCCTTGAGCCGCTGCGCCACAACGGCTTCAAAATTTCACAATTTGATATTATATGTCAAAATTTATTCTTAAAATATAACATTAAATCACTTTTAAAATTTTTACGTATTGCATAATTGGTTTGTATTCTTTTCTAAATCTAAAGATTGATGACAGTGAACGAGGCGAAAGAGGTAGTTGGAGACCGTAGCGTTTGGTGCTTCGTTCTCTCTGAAACCCCGCTAGAGATAAAGCGTGAAGCTTTGTATGTGTGTATATTCTCTATAGTTCTTGCATCTTACTATAAAATCTACTGAGAAGACAACTCCCAGCATCTCTACTGGTAAGACTACACATTAAAACACCTAGGAAACCAATTTATAAAATGGCCTTTTAGTTAAAATTTTACAACGTTATACTACATTTATTTCCGTAGCTAAACGCCCGCATTCTAGAACACGCGGACGGGATAGCAATAAATAGTGAGGTGCCTCCACCACAGATAACGGCGCAACATGAAACAGTAACAGTGTTCTGTTTATGTGGGCGGTCTGTTGACGCGCCTCGATTATAACTGATAAGATTAACCGATTTATTGATGCTCTAATTGTGATATAATACTTGATATGTTCTGTTAGTTGGTCTTTGTAAAGGCCGTCGTATAATAGTAACGAAATACAACAAGCGCGGCTTCGCCCGCTTAAACTAATTGTTATAATATAGGAAAATTGTGCAAAATTATAATTTAAATTGTATAAGCTGTATGGGATGTACGAGTATAAGCTATGTTACTGTGAAGTTTCATATTCATTTATAAATTTTTGCGTGAAAGTAGAAAAAACTGCATCATTTCATTAGAAAATATAAGAAATTTTCACTCTCAGTATTATAATTTTATAAATTGCTATAATTTGCATTCAATATTAAAACATGAGGCTTGTAGAGCTCAAGTTTTAGAAAAAAACTCGATATTTAAGTAGACATATTTTTTGTATTTTTTTTTTATTACTTCTACAATTATTGCATGTTGGCGATAGTAACAAAGTAATTTAAAATTATATTAACTTTTTTTAATAACATATAAAAAAATTTTTTAGGCAAAGTGCGAATTGACAATATTACTATGTATAATAGAACTTAATACATAATAGTTGATTAAATATGGGCTTAACTTTTGCAGAAAAGGGCAACAAATCAATCTAGTCTCTGCACAAAATTTATTACATTCACCAATAACCGGTGGTGGACCGTTTCATAAATATGATATCTGTTTAAGCGTCGTCACTTCTCGATAGAATTATGTAAAAGTAAAAAATCCATATTATTAAGTAAATAAAATTAATCAGCTTCAAGCTGTATCCCGCACACAGTAGGGTAGGCAGAGGGAACCTAGTGTAACACTCCGTTCTCCACTTTCCCCACAACTTTAAATCGACCCCACAGCCTTTACATCACAGACGACATTTGCGCCACTGCGCCACTACACTGCGCCACTACGGTCTCAAATAACATCGACTTACAAGTTATAAATGAAATACAAACGCAATGACATAACTTAGCAGAAATACCTGTTCTCAAAATGAAAATGTATTCCGATACGGCAACGCGATACAGTAAAGTGGTAGAGTGTCAGATGGTCGGTAAATTAACCATAACGCCCGCGCCGGCGCACGCTCATTCATGCGTTGTACGTTTTCCTGCGTTTTTGTACGTAAATTTTGTTAATAATTCGTGTGGCCGTCGTGGCGCAGTGGCACAAGCGTGTGGCTGTAACGCGACGTTTTTGAGTTCCATCCTACCTCGTTGGAACGAAGTCTTGCTTATTAATATTTTCATTTCTTCGCTTTGGTTCCAAGGCAAAAGAATTCAACGAAAAATGGGGAAATGTCCATAGGCAACCGAGTAAACGATTAACACTAGGTTCCCAGGTTCCCATTGAAGCTATAAAAAATAACCGCCTATGCTTCATTTATTACTTTTACCTAAGTTTCAGAGGTGAATTACGTAAAGGTAACCTTTATTTGAACTTTGTACGCCTTAAAGCGTGAATTCTTAATACAATTGGGGGTAATATTATTATATTTCGCGTTAATATTTAATTTATTGCAAAAGGAGCCTTAATTATACGTAGAATAAAAGTTTTATATACATATTCGTGATCAATTAGATGATTCTATTTTATTTCGAGTACGTAGCAACTTAGAACAAAGAGAACCTGGGAATCTGGGAAAGTTAAGACACTCCGTTTTTTATTTAGACACTTCCTTTGCACACATTCCGTCGAAATTTGAAGGTATTGTGTGTTAAGGGCGAGAAAATGAAAATATTAAATAATATATTTACTCGAGTGAAAATCGAACCCACAACCAGCTGTGTTTACAGTCACACTTTGTATCACTGCGCCACCACTTTTTCTCCACTTCACTTTTTATGAAAATAAAATATAACGCATGCAACATATGTAAGTTAAACGTAAACAAATTGCTTCACGGTCGTTAATGATCTCTTGGATGGTGAAGTACCATTCGTGAAAGAAGCATTTCTGTGACGGCAAAACTAAAACGTACAAATATTTACTTTTATAATCATACTAATATTATAGATGTTAATTTGTTTGTTACGATTTCACACCAAAACGAATTAATCGATGATCATGAAGCTTTGTACACATATTCTTATAGGACGTCGTGGCGCAGCGGCACAAGAGTTTGACTGTAACGCGACGGTTGTGTGTTCGATCCCCACTCGAGGAAGTGAAGTATTTATTTACGTTTATATTTCCATTCCTTCGCTCTGGTGTCGAGGCAAAGCTCGGCGTTGAGTTCTGACACTCAACACGCAATAGCTCCAGAATTCTACAGAAAGTGGGGAACGGAGTGTCTTAACACTAGGTTCCCTCTGCCTACCCTGCTGAGGGCGGGATACAGCGTGAAGCTGATTTATATATTTTTATTCTTATAGGTATTAGAAAGGACGTAGGATTTTTTTTAAAAACATATAAAAACGAATGTCTTCGTGATTTCGCTGGCGTAGATTCGAGCGGATTGTTAGTAATGAATAAATTATATATTATTTGGACAACATAAATGTATTTTATTTTTTGTACGTTCTCCCCTTCCTAAATGTCTACACTTAGCAATTTAAAGTTGTTAAAAATGAGTTTATTTTTAAATTATCAACAAGGCACTGTCCTATGGTTAACTGATCTTCAATTCTTTTTTTTAAAACCATTGCCATTTATAAATAGTATGTGCATATATTATAATATTAAATAGGAACGCCACAAATATATTTAAAATGAAAACCTAAAAAATAAATCTATCGATAAATATAAAGAATCTATAAATTAAATAATCGAAATATTTATAAATCAATCAAATGGACGTAAAATTTATAAACGCAAAAGTTGCAA
>DWGR01004526.1:0-11084 GCA_018247715.1 Heliconius burneyi
GGTGTTCCCAGGCGGTCACCCATCCAAGTACTGACCGCGCCCGACGTTGCTTAACTTCGGTGATCGGACGAGAACCGGTGTGTTCAACGTGGTATGGACGTTGGCGACAATATAATTCAAAGTCTCATATTGAAGTCAGTTTAAAATCAAATAGATAAGAGGGGATTAATAAAAAGAAAGAAAAAAATATGATTTGCTTTTCTTCTCAAACAAGGTATTCGTTAATTAACAAATCTTCGAGTCAATCTTTTCCACCAATATCTTTGTACATTAACGTATTTGAATTGAAGTACTTCAGACTTATTAAAAAAACATAAGCTACGAGTAAAGTAATAAATTTAAAATAATAGGCATAAATATATGTATAGTAATAAATGTAAAAAAATCAATAGGTCCTCGAAAATATACGATTGTACGTTACATTTTGTGCACACAAATAATAAAAATGTATGGTCCACCGAGATTTGAACTCGGATCGCTGGATACAAAGTCCAGAGTTCTCACCATTACACAATGGAACCGTATAGTTGTAGTTATCTTGTTGTAAAGCGAATTTTGCTAATCCTACAAATGTTTGGTAATATTAAAACAATTCTACAAATAATTTGCGTAAATTAAGTTAATTGTTGTAAATTATAATGCCTTGTCGGTTATTATAACGGTTCCATGGTGTAATAGTGAGCACTCTGGACTTTGAATCCAGCGATCCGAGTTTAAATTTCGGTGGAACCTGACATTTTTGGTGACTAACACATTTTATAAGGAACCTCACGGAAATATCTTCAAGTCATTAATAATATAATATTTTGTTCATAATATATTAGATTGCTTCGCCCCTACTTGCTTCGTTCACTTTCAATGATCAAAAAATAACGTCATTTTATTAACTTATATTTGCTAAGAGTATAAAACTTGATAATCTATTTTATAACACTTTAAGGCCATCATGGCGCAGCGGCAACGCGACGTTCGTGGGTTCGATCCCCACTCGAGGAAGTGAAATATTTATTTACGTTTATATTTCCATTTCTTCGCTCTGGTGTCGAGGCAAAGCGCGGCGTTGAGTTCTGCCACTCAACACGCAATGCCTCCAGAATTCAGCAGAAAGTGGGGAACGGAGTCTTTACACTAGGTTCCCTCCGCCTACCATGCTATGTGCGGTATACAGCGTGAAGTTGATTTTTTTATATAATAATTTAACAAAATTCGTTAAATTGACACTTAAAGTATACGATATAACTAATATATGTCCAGGCGTAAAATAGCTTGAAAGTAAATTCGCCCGAACATCGTTACATCGTATATTTTTGAAAAGGCTAAGTGACGGCATTAGATATGTTTATATAATGAAAGATGATATAAAGTAAAGATTTAAATTTTTATCTTCGATATTTCAAGATTCGATTCCATAACTCCACATGTTTCTTTATGTGCGATTATTAAGTAATCAGTGCCAATTAATCTCCTTCTTTTGCGTAAAAAATATCTATACTTATTAAAAATATTTAAACAGCAAAAAAGCCAAAGGCACGCGGTGTTCCCAGGCGGTCACCCATCCAAGTACTGACCGCGCCCGACGTTGCTTAACTTCGGTGATCGGACGAGAACCGGTGTGTTCAACGTGGTATGGACGTTGGCGATAATAAATAGCAAAAGCTCGTTTTCTTTTTTGTACTTTTGTATTTCTATAAAAATAGACTAAAAAAAAGCAAAAAAAAAACATGATTTTTGTATATCTCTTCTCAATTTGACACATTACTTGCACTTTACAGTAATATTTGCAGAGTATAGTATAGTAACTCCATTTCCGTTCAACGTGACATTGGCGAAGTTAGATTTAGGTTGGTTAGTTAGTTGGATTTGTTAGTTAAGATTTGTGGTGGCCTGGCACGATCGGAACGTCATAAATAAAGAACAACAACAACTATAGTAATCCACCCCAGTCCGATCGAAGGCTGTAGGCCGAGGTTCGAGCCCCGCTAGGGGGCGCCCCTATAGCTTTTGATTTTATTTACACAGGCAGCCACCCAGTGCCTGATTATTCCTCAGGGAAAGAGTACCCTCTTCCCTACCCAACCGGTGTCGCTGTAGAAGCCAATAAGGCTAACAGCATTAATGTCAAATTCGAAAAAAAAAAAAACTATAGTAAGTCCATCAGCGCCCGCTAACTTATCACGTTTTAGATTTCATATGACACTCTCAACTTATTTTATACTAATTTCAATATAAAAGACTCGTTTCGCTGTTACTTCAGATAGAGACGTATCACATTCATACATTGGACTCTTTTTGCTTGGATATTTTTGCTAGTAATATATGTAACTGTTTGTTCTGTTCATATTAGTAATCAGGCGACGAATAATTAATTAAAAGAAAATTTTTAAAAAAAGAATATTAATATATTTTTGGTATAGGTACATTGCGTTGGTGTATTCTAAATTTGTCACAAAATTTGCCAAATTTAAAAAAAGTAAAGCTTATTACACTGTTCAAGAATATTTAATGGATAAACTTGTGAATAGTATGGAGTTAATGATTATTGAATGTCATGAAGGATAACTGCCAGCTAATGTCTTAATTAAATTATACCATTGATTTTAAAAAGAGCAACTGTTGAGTTTCTTGCCGGCCCTTCCGAACCAGTGGTAGCTTTTTGTTTATATGTTCATTTGACGTTTCATAAGCTTATATTAATGTATTTGAATAAAGAATATTTTAAATTTGAATTAAACAATTTAAAAAAAATTAGTGTGCATTTTTATGTATATTTTATATAATTACATTTTAGAAACTCGACGTTTTATTTTTAGTAACGTCGGGTTTCTAAAAATATTATTATCTAAAATATACGCGATTAATCCGGTTAAAATAGTTTCATTTATTATAGGTGTTATTTGATAATTTTAGTGTATTATATTAAAATAATTAATGCAACAATTGGGGTATGGACTTCTGTTAAGATTTTCTACGGCTTAGTACGGCAGTACGATTATATGTATTTACGTTAATTAAAATCAGTTTTACGCTGTATCCCGCGCAAACCAAGAAAAGCAACTTTATGGTCCCTACCTTAGAGTTAAGACACTCCATTTCCCATCTTCCGCTGAATTCTGTGGGAATTGCGTATTGAGTGGCGCAACTCAAAGACTCGTTTGCCTCGATACCAGACTGAGCGAAGAAATGGAAATATAAATTGACATAAATAATGGAATATTTATAATATATTTATTCCTCGAGTGGGGATTGAACCCACAACCAGTCGCGTTTACAGTCACACATGCGCATAGGCATACCGTGCTAAGAATACAAAAAATATCAGATTCCACACGTGATAAAGTAAGGCACTATAATTTACTACAATTACCTTTATTTAAGAGATGTTTGTACAAGGAATTCATTTTGACATAACACTTAACAATATTCGGATTTATGAATATAGAGAATATAGATGTCTACAATTGTACGGTTCCATGGTGTAATGGTTAGCACTCTGGACTCTGAATCCAGCGATCCGAGTTCAAATCTCGGTGGAACCTAGTTTTTTAATACACAAAATATTATAAGCATCAGAGTTTTTTTGTTAATTTTCATATGTGGTGTGGTCAGATTACAAATGATGAGAATATTTCGATAATGATTTTGTGACAAGACCTTTTCCTTGTAATCAGAATATTATATAATTTTATATTTATATAATAAGATAACATATATAAGTAGCTATGGGTCCGATCCCTAATCGTGGGAATGAATTATTAATTACTTATACGTTTTTTTCCATTTTTGAGTTTGTTTCAAAACTTCGGCAGAAAAGTGGGGAAAGGAGTGTCTTAACACTAAGTTCCCTCTGCCTACCTTGCTATGTGCGGGATATAGCGTGAAGCTAATTTAATTTTTTTAGGTGTTTTTTTTTGTAAGTATTATTTGTAACAAGAAATATTTTCTCTACGATGAAGACTTAAGTAGGAGACAAAACAACTTTCAATACAACTCTTGGAACATCATTTCGTTTTCCTTATTTCCTCATAACTTATGTTTTTTAATAGATTTCATAGTAGTTGATCCAAACTACTCACATCCAACCACCTTAGTGTGCATATGAGCTTATAGTGTGACATGAGAAAATTCGTAAATAATTCAAAGATGTAAAAAATGAGGAAAAAGTTTTAAAAATTACAAAAATATTTGTATATTCTTGGTAAATGTTTTTGTTTATTTCAAAAAATATATTATTTTTTAAATCTATTTAAAATGTAATAAGTTTCTTGTTTTTAAATATGGCAAATAATTAACGAAAAAGCAAATAGCTAAAGTGCTTTTCTTTTCTTGATGACTGGATTGACTTTCTTACATTGCTATTTTATATAATAAAACATATTTCATATATTCTTTAACTTTAATTCAGGCTTAATTATATTCTGTATATTTTTTTCTTAAATAAATCACCTTTAAGGAGCTCTACATATTATTTTCTTTCCCTTTTTCTGTTCTTTTCGTATTATTTTGTGCGACGTTAGCAAATAGTGTTCTGTGCTTTAACATATACTATTGCCAACGTCCATACCACGTTGAACACACCGGTTCTCGTCCGATCACCGAAGTTAAGCAACGTCGGGCGCGGTCAGTACTTGGATGGGTGACCGCCTGGGAACACCGCGTGCCGTTGGCTTTTTGCTGTTTTTTTGTTATGTTTTACTATTTACTACTGATATAACTCTCCTATAGAATAAGCCAAGTTCAATATCACGTCATTGACGTTGGCGATACTGGTTTTAAAAAACAATACATTCGAATTGATAACCTTTTCTTACAGAAGTCGGTTAAAAATACGCACTAAAGTCTTTATGCTAGAATAGACAAAGGATAAGTAAAAAATAAATATAATTTTCGATACCTACCCATTCACTGTTCTCACTTTGTTTCAAGTTGTTTAACTGCAGTTATCATTCAAAATTTGGAATATTTTTTTTTATAATTAGTCCTAGAATTAATAGCGTTAAATTTTGTAATAAGAGAATAACATTTTGTGACAAGGAAATACATAAAACTATAGTATTGATATAAAAACAAACAACAGTCAACCTGGGTAACTTTGACAGGTACGAGCGATATTTTAGGCTATATCTTAAAATTTAAAGTACACTGCAGGAACATTTTTCTTTTATTAGTGCTCCTATAATACTTTTCACCCATAGACATTCACATAAACCTTTTAAAATACATCAGTATAGAAGAAAATTTGAATTTAGTAGTCTTTCAAAATTACTCTCATCGAAAGGGTAACTTTGACATACACAGAACCATTCACAAAAGGGTACTCTTAATTATTCTTGTAGTAGTCCTAATGTAGGTAATATCATTTCATATTTCATAAAATAATGGATGTAATAACCGATATAATAAAACAATTATTACGCAGTTACAATATAATACAGCAGTTATAATACATAAGTATATATTTTAATCTGCATTAAAAATACTTTAAAATAAGCTAATTAAAAAAATTAGGCTATTTAAAATGAAAACAAGAAAAAATAATTTTAGCAAACAAAAAATTAAATATTAATTATCTATTCCCCCCTCCACCCCTAGGTATACTCATTTATGTTTACATATTTTATTGGTATCTACTGTAGATGCAACACAGGTAATCATATTTTTTCAATTTCCTATGTAATGTGATAAAGTAACATTGTCTTAATCTATATTTGTGTTTTCGTTGTGTTGAGTCTCAATTTTCTTTTTATTTTTAAAATTAACATTAATTAATTAAAATAAATATTTATCAATACGGTTATATTATGTTATATGGAAAAATTATCGAACCTTATTCGAACTTGAAGTATTTGGCCCCATTTTCAATGTCACCCGAACGAATTAAATGTAGCCAGATTGACTGTCCCAACTTACTTATATTTATTGTTTTCGAACCCATCTAAATACAGACACAGGTACCTTAACGTTATAATTAAAAAAATGTATATTTTTAGCTTCACGCTGTAATCCGTACATCACATCAGTGAATTTGGAAACCTAACATAATGTTAGACACTCCGTCCCCATCACCCCATTTCCACAGATCTCTCGAAGTTTCTCATTTGTTCATACCAAGTGTGGTATAATATTTTTAAAATGTTAAAAACATCCTTACAACCTTTCACGTTTTGTTAATTTTCTATATTATGGCATTTAAGACAAAAGAAAACAGATGATATATAGCGGCGTTAAATTCCGCCACTTTATATGCATTGCCTCGAGTTCGAATGGAAAGTGGGGAACATAGTGTCTTGACACTTTCATGACTATACGGTATATGGTTAATAAAATGCTTGCTATTTAAAACAAATATTTGTATAATTCTAAATAATAAAATTGATTATCTATAAATTAGTTTCTTATTTAATCAAGTGTTTACATTGTTTTTAATGTAATAACTTAATATAATCTATAATAGCATTATCTCTATTTCATAATATCCGGTTCCATGATGTAATGGTTAGCACTGTGGACTTTGAATCCAGCGATCCGAGTTCAAATCTCGGTGGAACTTGATATCTTTTGGTGATTAAATTTTTTTTTTTGGTGATTATATAGCCTTTTAGAGGGTTAACATAATTTTGACAAACTACATATTGTAAAACAAACTTTCTCTGCCTTGTATCAAGAAAACAATTTTAATTGATTACTTGAAATTATAGGATTTCCGTTTAATAAATACATATAAGAAAATAAAATAATTTACTATACCGGTCACTAATTACTGCGCTCTTATATCTGTCTACATTGTCATTGGTAATTTGACCAATTTCCTAGAGAAGAAAGACAAGAAAAGAGGTTGTTTCTACAGGATTGACCTAGGTTCAAATGTACCTATCCTTAGATATCTTAATTTTAAGAACCTCTCGATTTTTTAATTTAAGAAATGAAATATTTAATATATATATATATATATATATATATATATATATATATATATATATATATATATGTTATTATGGTATTATCATTTAGAATGATATGAAGATGTTACCTATTGTAATTTATCAACTACATATTACGAGGTAAACGGTGAATGAGCGTGCGTGTCATCTGGTGGTAAGTCACCACCACTCACGACCCCGGATAAAATTAGAGGAGCTACAGGTGCGAGGCTGGCTTTTATCTACGCAAATAAGAATAAAATATGTAACTATATTTGAATTTATAATAAAATACACGTATCCAATCATTGCCCAGTATAAAAAAAATCCGCAGTCGGTAGGATTCGAACCTACGCTCCCAGAGGGAATCTGATTTCTAGTCAGACGCCTTAACCGCTCGGCCACGACTGCTGCATATACAAACAAATAAAACACACGTTTCTTTTTGTGAGTTTACATCTACAAATTAATACTTTCTATTTTAAGCTCTTGGCCTACATAAGAAAACGAAAAGTAAGCGGTGAAGGTACCAATAATATTTTTTTGCTACAACCAATCGTATATTCTTACAAAGAAGCAAAAATATGAAAGGACAGTCTCTTCATATTTTTGAGTCACCTTTATCAGGAATAAAATTTCTACATTGAAACAAAAAATAAATAAATCAGTTTCACGCTGTATCCCACACGCAGCGGGGTAGTCAGAAGGAACCTAGTGTTTGTGAACGGAAGACACTCCGTTCCCCACTTTCCACCGAATTCTGGAGACGTTTCGTGCTGAGTGGCGTAACTCAACGCAGCGATTACCTCGACACCAGCGAAGAAATGAAAATATAGATTTAAATAATTATTACGTTCCCTCGAGTGGGGATCAAATCCACAACCAGTCGCGTTTACAGTCACACTTTGTGCCCCTGCGCCACGACTGGCCTCTACTTCTACATTAGAAACCCTAATCTGTATACATATTCTAATCTATAATGCACATGTATTAAGGCGACCAAATCGTGGTTGTAAGTTAGATTACTGACCAATGGTATACTCAATTATTTCAATTATTTTCATTTCTCCGGTCTGGTAGACAAAGCGTGGCGTTCTGTTCCGCCATTGAACAAGCGATGTCCTGTCAAGACCGATCGATGTCAAGAAAGTGGGGAATATAAGTATTTCAATGGTAAAGGAGTGTTAAGATACTCTTAACACTAGGTAGGTTCCCTCTGGCTATGTTGGAGTACAGCGTGGAGTTAAAGAAATTCTACTTGGAGGATTGATTTTATTTGAACAAATGTTTAGTAGTGTACGAAGTTTAATAATAATGCGTAACAAACAGATTTACATATTAGTATGATATTTTAAATTATATAGATAGTTGTTATGTGATTTGATTCTACGTGTAAATTTTCTCAATCTCATTAAAATCTTAGATAATTTATTGGCAAAAAGAAAAATTTAGATTTTTTTAAATTTAAGTAATTAAATATGACCATTTTATGTAAGAACTAAAAACATGTTTTAATTTAAAACTTTTAGTGAAAATACTATCACATTCAATATTGATAATAATTATCTGCATAATATTATCCACATATATCCAAGAACTAATTAATGAAAAAAAATTATAAGAAATGTCAATTTGATGTCTAAAAGTAATAAAATAAAGAAAGAAAAAAGACAACGACACGCGGTGTTCCCAGGCGGTCACCCATCCAAGTACTGACCGCGCCCGACGTTGCTTAACTTCGGTGATCGGACGAGAACCGGTGTGTTCAACGTGGTATGGACGTTGGCGAAAAGCTCTTAAAAGCTCCTTTTAAATATGTTTTAAGCATATCTGTCTTAAAGCTTTCTTACCTCCTTAACCTATTTTCATTCAATTTTCCGAGTGAATTTTCTTCTTGCGTTGTATGTCACACACAGTTACGGAAGAGTTTTCCATTAATTTCATAAACGTAAAATGAAAATAGTTTTTAACAAATATAATAATATATATCTAAAAAGTTAGGTTCCACCGAGATTTAAATTCGGATCGCTCGATTCAAAGTCCAGAGTGCCACCATTACACCATGGAACCACATATTGTTAGTAAATTATTTCATGAAGTATAGTATATTTCTTAATAACTGTTATTAAACACTTGTTCAAATAAGATTTTTTGGATTGTAACATATCTAATGGTATAAATCAGAAACCACTTATGTACCAAACAAAATATCCAAATACTAACCGCTCATGATGTTACATTACTTCCGAATTAATAGGATACTTCAGTTGTTTCGTAGTTATTACTTATATTTTTTAGCTGTATCCCACACATAGCAGGGTAAGCAGAGGGAACCTGGGAACCTAGTTTAAGACACTCCGTTCCTATTAGACATTTCTGTTCCCCACATTCCGCTGAATTCTTGAGCTAATGCATGTTAAGTGAAACTCAACGTTGCGCTTAGTCTCGTTACCTGGGCGAGGAAGTATTAAATATTTAATATTTCATTATCCCGAGGGAATCGAACCCATAACCGTCGCGCTTACATGTTTGTCCATTACCCATGCACCGAGACGGCCTTTTTCCTATATTTGTGTTCAATAACAAGTTTCGTGCTGGTTTACATTCCTTTTTCTTATGTAGGGCAAGAACTTAAAATAGTAAGTAATAATTTATAGATATAAACTCACATGAAGAAACGTGTGTTTTTAATTTATCATATGTGCAGCAGTCGTGGCCGAGCGGTTAAGGCGTCTGACTAGAAATCAGATTCCCTCTGGGAGCGTAGGTTCGAATCCTACCGACTGCGAAAATTTTTTGGGTCTGGGCGTAATTTTAACGTTTATTTTTTACCGTCAATTCTTATTTTGATAGCTCTTTTATGTTGTGATTTTTCTTATTAGATATTCTCTCAGGGCAATGAGTTATCATGTGTTGAGTTCCGACCCTCAATTTTCAAAACTCGAATTTGGGCGGAAATTGAAGATAGGAGCATCTTGATATTAGTTTTTTCTCTGTCTTGATCTATGGGGCAAACTGATGAGCCTTAAAATATATAATTTGTTTCCCCATATCATGAAAAATAAGCTTTTCTTAACGCTATAGTAATCCAAGGTCAAATACAGGTGGTTCAATGGTAGGTTCGTATTATAGGCCTGGAAATTTCTACTTTTTCCTTTTCGCAATAATTTTTTTTCTTTTGTTTCTGTCTAAGCCTGGGACAGTTAATCATTTTTCATTTACCCGCTCTGGCAAAAGAAAGTGCAACGAAAGTGGGTGTGAAGAAAGTATTTGGGGAACGGAGTGTCTGAACACTACGCTAACGGAGGTTTTCTCGGCCTAGTCTACTATATTTGAAATGAAGCGTGAAGCTAAAAAATAAGTTAAATTACTGATGAGAAAAACTATGTTTAAAAGATGGATCGCCTAAAATTTTTTTTCTTAATTTGCAAGCGCTTGACATTGCTCCGTACTTTTTATTAAGAATGACTTTTTCATATTGTATATCGTATTTTTTTATTGATGTAAGTTTTTTTAGCTTCACGTTGTATCCCACGTGCTGCAAGGGTAGGCAGAAGGAAGCTGAGGACCTAGTGTTGAGGCACCTTCCGTTTTCCATTTTCCACCGAATTTTGGAGGCATCATGTGTGCCTAGTATTATTAACTTTGTATTGCGTTATCGGCAACGTCCATACCACGTTGAACACACCGGTTCTCGTCCGATCACCGAAGTTAAGCAACGTCGGGCGCGGTCAGTACTTGGATGGGTGACCGCCTGGGAACACCGCGTGCCGTTGGCTTTTTTGCCACACTATAAAATGTCCCGTAGTATTTTTGGTTGCCAAATGAATATTTTGTAAAAGTTGTTTAAGCATCATCTATTTGGCAACACTACGTAAATCGGAAAGAAAATAAAAATATATAATTGAAAAAAAAAAGCATTACATACTACATAAACCAGGGTAGGTAGAATTTCTCACTTTCCAAACAATTTTCTAAAAATTGATGGAAGAGTGATAGAACTCTACACAAGATATAAGATCAACTAATCTGTCAGCAACACGCCTGAGCGAGGTAATGAAAATAATTTACAGTTGGTATCAAACCCACTACCGTCATGTTTACAATTAGATAGACAGATTTCCATGCGAATCAATCTTATATTTACCACTTGTGTTCAAATACCTA
>DWGR01004527.1:0-11083 GCA_018247715.1 Heliconius burneyi
TCAAATGAGGAAGTCATCGCTGAAACTGAAGCCTACTTTGAAGGCAAAGAAAAATCGTTCTACAAAGGCGGTATTGAAAGATTAGAAAAGCATTGGAATGATTGTATCTCTCTAAAAGGGGACTATGTTGATGAATAAAAACGAATTTTGGCAGCAAAATGTGTTTTAATTAGTTAGTCACACACATTATTGAACGATGTGTTATGTCCATTTTTCAGACGTTTCTTTCCAAATTTATTAATTAAAGACTACTGAAAAATGTCGTAATGGTTTTGATAACACGGCGAATAATGTTGACAAAGATTGCGGCCTTTCATTTACTCCTACGCTAACCTCTAAAGCACATTTTCGCCGCGCTTCACCTCGCTACTAGAGCAAGGAAATGTAAATATTAAATATTTAATTCCAATCGGTGTTAATAGAACCCACAACCGTCACGTTTACTGTCACGTTCTACCTACCTGCTCAGAGCTAACTTGGTTGTGTCGTGTGTCATACACAACTCTTGCTATTTGCATCAGACCACATGAGTGAAACTACAGATAAAACGGTAGAATACTTAGTCTAAAGTGAACAACGTCCAAACACATTACACACGTCAAAACAATATAAATATACGCTTGCTTGAAGGCAGCTTTCAATAAAACTGCCAAAACATGAAGGCGAAAAATGCTACAATCCCCGAAATACCCCTAGCATTTTTTCTAGTAATAACGACCCTTATAAAAGGGGTTCTGAGAATTAATTATTATAAACTAAAATAACAGTCTACCTTGAGATAAAGACTATGTAAAGTCTATTGTACATAAAAGCAAAGTTTATTACAGCTGTATAAAATTTAATAGCGCATTTACATGTTTATCTGTTCCAGTCCAAGCGTAATGCTTCTAACTTCATTTCATATAACATACATGCATTTGAGTGATAATTCGTAAACAATGGGAAGAAATGAGGTTGAAACTAGGTTGATGGGAGAGTTTTGAATGGATTTTATAATATTATTATTTTTCCTTAGATTTTTTAATAAATTTACGCTGTATCCCATATATTATAGCAGGATAGATAGAGAAGCTAATATATTGAGATAATCCATACTCTGGAGATAAGAAATAATACCATTCCTTATAATTAGTCCATGTGTCAGACCCACGAATGTCACGACCCAGTGGAGTATTTTTTAAAACTCCCAATAGAACGGGATAAAAAAAGTTTTTAACTTTGTAGCATTTTCAAAAATACTAAATAATATATACGTATGTGTGGTATGTTTTTTTTGCAATTACTTGCTTTCTCGGTAGACACACAACTTTCAGACTCTATTTTTCGACGTGTGTTGAGTGGTGGAACTTAACGCCGTGTTTAGTTTTGCTAGAGCGGGAAAATAAAATTTATTGCCTCAATTGGACATTGAACCCATCTATGTTATTGCATATACATTGTACAGCCAGACTTCACCCCACTGTTCTACATTAGCTTCGAAATAGGTTTTAAAAATAAGCCTCACATTATTAATTCTAACTTCTAAGCGTATTATGAATACGCACTGACCTACATACTTAAGAGTCACACATTGCAATAAATAGTCTATTAACATACGATCTGTATTTCTAAAGCTTCTAAGTCCTAATAACATATATAATATATTACGACTGTTATACGGAAATACGATTGAAATAATAATAAGTGTTTTATTTAATACGATTTTTTTATCAAATAGACAAAGGCGGCGTTGAGTTCCACCAATCAAGACGCAATGTCTTGAACAATTGAGCCGGAAATAGGGAATGGAGTATTTTGATTCCACGTTCCCCCTGTCTGCCTTTAAATGCAGGACGAACCGTGAAACCATCCTGACCTTTAATTATATGAATATTAAAATAAATATTGAACCTGGAACCTTTCACAAAATATACAAAATAAGCATGAAACCCTTTTAAACCAAGCTACAAACTGAAATTCCTTTTCTATCATAAACTTTTGTGGGAGTGCTTCGTCAGCGTCATTATAAAGAAGGTGACTTGGATGTATTAATCTCTGTCGTCTCCAGCTTACTATTATATTATAGAACAATTTACGAGTTGGCTCATCATAGGGGCTTTCTACTTTATATATGAATTCAGCAGAAGGTGAGGAACGGAGTGTTTTAACACTAGGATCTCTTTGACGGGTAGTCAAGTGCTGTGTGCGCGATACAGCGATCTTTTGTCATTTCATTTTTTTATTAAAATGGTAACAATTTTTGTAGTTAGATGTGCATAATGTAAGTTAAAAAAAATCAGCTTCACGCTGTATCTCGCACACAGCAGGGTAGGGTAGGGAACCTAGTGTTAATGTAAGTTATGCAGAGAAAACCTAGAAAGTGATTATGATTTTAATTTTGAAATAATTTTGACTTGGTTATTTGATCTAGTGTTGATACACTCTGTTCCCCATTTATCACCGAATTAGGCGTTGAGTGACGGAACTTATCGACGCGCTTTGCTCCGATACCAGAACGAAGAAATTAAAATATAAATTTAAACAAATAATTCATTTTCTCGGGTAGAGGTAAGACTCGCAACCAATCGCATTTACAATCACACACATGTGCCCCTGCGCCACGGCTGGCCGCGCTGCCTCATCAGAGTAGATTATTCTATGATATACTCGTTTGACAACTATCAAAGCTTCGATAGACCTTGTACCAGATAAAACACGGTCTATTGAGCATATAAATAAATTTTGTTATAGAAATATCCAGACATAAATAAATATTATTAATAACTAATTCCGAAAATGCATGCATGAAATGCTTTCGTTTCGTTGTTTTTTTTGTTAAAAGCACCATAGGGTATACAGAGTAAGCTACTGCAAAGTGTTCGATAAATGTGTTATCCCAAATATACGCGATTTATTATTTTAATAAATTTAAATTAATCGATTTAATATACAGAGTAAGCTTAGTGTTAAGACATTCCCACTTTTCTTTTCTTTTTCTCGTTTACCAGCATTTCGAGACATTGTTTGTAGAGTAGCGGAACTAGGATTTATACATAATGAAATAAATTTTATACATAATATTGATGATGGGATTCAAACCCACAGCCATCGCTTTTATGCCAAACGCTGAAAAACTATCTCAGGTTAGAAACCCAGCTCCTTATAAGTTTTTACATATCTTATCATCATCTCCAAATAAAATTAGACTAATAAAAAGTAATGTGTAAAAAATAAGTTGACTTTCTCCATTATATTTCTAAAACTACCAAGCCTATTTGGATGAAACTGGATTATTACTTAAATCAAAATGGATCATCTCGAAAAGATTTGGAATTTTTGAGAAATATACTCGTACCTACTGATAGTTCGTGTCTTAAGATTTGAACCATTTCCATGTATTCCCTAGTCCCTTGACAATACAAGTTAGTGTATTCCCTTTGATCAACAGTAGCAGCCAGTAGACAGGACGCCCATCAAATAGCTTGGATGTACAAAGGCTTGTCGTTATAAGGTTACTATACAAAACTTGGAATGGCTGTTGGTTACACAGGCCAGAGTCTAACTGTAATACCTACTCGGACGAATACATTTTTTTTATTTCCCTGTTCCGGTAACTTTGATTGAGGCTGTCGTGGCGCAGCGGCACAAGGGGGTGACAGTAACGCGACGGTTGTAGGTTCGATCCCCACTCGAGAAAGTGAAATATTTATTTCCGTTTATACTACCATTTCTTCGCTCTAGTATCGAGGTAAAGCGCGCCGTTGAGTTCTGCCAACCAGCACACAATGTCTCCGGAATTCGGTATAATGTTGGCAACGGAGTGTCTTAACACTAACTTCCCTCTGCCTTTCCAGCTGTATGCGGGATACAGCCTGAAGCCTACAGCCTGATATTGATTATTCGATTTTTTTATGAATTGATTGAGAGATATTTTCCTCAAAATTCTTACAGGAGTTTTTTTTTAGTTTGAATTTTTAAACAAAGTTGAAGTGTTCTCAAATCTATTAAATATATAACATATATTATATTGAATAGTTTAATATAACCTTTATCAAGGAAGGCTATATTATATCACTTTGGATTTTTTTTTATTAAAATATTTTTTCTCTAGTCAATACAAAAAATAGAATCTAAAAAACAGAATAATTAGTCACTCTATGAAAGGGTGAAAGCAGCAAAGTTTTGCAATAACACATTTTTTACAAACACAATTGTGGGGGACAATTTGTTTTATTTATAACCGTAGTAAATAAGAGGAGAGTAAGTTAATGGGTTTATATTGCGGACAATGGCTACGTACAAAGCAAAGAAAATACTATGAGAATGAAGAAATAAATGTATAACTGAGAAATGAGATGTTTTTATAAGCTTTTATTTGATAAATCAATTTTATTAAAAATATATATGTTCTTAACTTAACGCTAAATGCTTCATATAGCAGTAGATAGTGTAGATAGAGGGAACCTAATAAGGGAACTAAGTATTTTCAATTTTCCACTTTTTACCATCCACAACCGTCGAACTTACAGTTACACGCCTTTGCTCTCACAACAGCCTCTTATATTTTTTTATCGTAAAATTAAATTACCCTGTTCTCGATATACCCTAGGTTTGTACCGTAGGTAGTGGACCCAGATTTGTTTTCCGCCTACTAGAGCCGATACCAATAACTTAAATTAAATATAGATAATGTAATGTGGGTAATACGAGTATGTCTTGATTGATAAATACATTAAATGCTCAGAAAAATAAAAACGGTAGACCACGGTGGAACGGTGACCACGGACTACTGCAAAGTGTTCGAAACGTCGGGTTTCCAAAAATGTATTATCCCAAATATACGTAATCAATCCGGTTGAAATAGTTTCATTTAATAGTCTGTTATAATTTAGCTGATTTTCCGCTTGTAAGTCAAATCTCTTTTGTGCTGACGAAGTTTAATAGCAAACTAAAGTTTACATAGATATATGTAATTTTATAAAGTCAAATCTACGACCATTGCTTTCAAGTAGACCTTTCAAGCCACGATCAATAGACTCATATCATGTTTTATCCAGTATCTCTATATGGTAGTTGAATACTCCATCTTGTCCAGCTCTAATGGATGTAGTTGAAAAATGAAACATCACGCGACGCTCGGACGAAACCTTTTCGGGGTCTTATTTGAAAAATGATAATAATATATAACAGTATAGATGAAGTGGTCTAAAATAACTTGAGAATTTTTTGTCAATAATATATTTTTAGGTATTAAATTTTATCTGTAAAAGTATGTAATCTAGTTAAAGTACATAATCTATTAAGTCTCTGTAAAATTCCGTCTTTTTCTGTTTCCATAGGAATTTTGAAATAACACTGTTGGCACTCTTTAACACTCGTCAATAAACCTATCCAGTAGTTTCTTTCGATTTTGCCTCATTTAGAACTAACGGAAAAAATAAAAAATATATATTAACCTATTGAAACATAATCGTATGTCACTTAATTTTCTTTAATATGCAAGTAATTTTTTTAGGCGCACGCTGTATTCCGAAGGGTTCACAAAAGAAACTGAGTGTTAAAACATTCGCCTTTCGAAACCTTGAGTATTGAATGATGGGATTCAATATTGCACTTTGTCTTGTTACCAAAGTGACGAGATGAAAATAATTAAACCACGACTGGGAATCTAACCTACAACCGTAAAGTTCTTCAAAAAAAGAATATTAGTTCTAGTTTCATAATAAAAATACATATAATATTCACCTTATATTAAATCCTATAAGTCTCACTTTGTTGAAAAGGAGCTCGGCTAAAACATTTATTTTCCTCAAGATATTTTTCTTTGCAGTTTAGCACTTGACAAATGACTGAATATTTGGCCATCTTAAATATATAAAGTGGTACGGAATACGAAATTAGTTTAGATATAGAGTAAGTTACTTCTGCTTTTAGAAAGAAAATTAATTTTAGAGGCCATCGTGGCGCAGTGGAACAACATTTAACTGTAATCGTGATTGATGGTTGTCGGTTCAATTCCCATTTAAGATAATGATTTTACTTATATTATTTTCATTTACCGCTCTGATAAATAAAGTGAGGCCGTCGTGGTGAAACGGTACAAGGTGTGACTGTAACACTGATTATAACGCAACAAATTATAAAAAAATCTTTAAGTAAATTGTTATTTATTTTACATATAAATAACAATTTATTTAATTATATAGGTAATTGAAATAAATAAAAAATAAACAAACAATATTTATAAATATAAATTTGATAATATCCGAGTGACAACCCTTTCAAACAATCCAAACAAAATAATACTACAATAGTAACTTTAAAGAAATAACACAAAAACTTTTAACTATCGACGTCTCTAAGAATTTCTTATATCATTACTCTCTGCGTTTCAAGTTAGACATTACGGGTACGTAACAGGTGCTAAGTTTAAGTTTGCTCTAAATTGCCACAGTTTTAAAGTAATAGATTGGGTGATTCAAGTTATCTGTGGAACGTACGTCTTTTTTGTTATATTTAGATTTTTATTATTTTTTCTCCGTCTTTCTCTGTCTCTAATCTGATTAAATTGTAAGAGATAAGCGTAGATTTTAATTCTTTGCGGTGTATTTTGGTCTATTAGCTTCATACTGGCACATGACAGAGTAGATGTAACCTAGTACTTAGACACTCCTCTCCACACTTTCCGCCAAATTTTTAAGTGGCGAAATTCAACGCTGCGTGGATGCATGTTTTTTTGTTTTTTATATAGTAAAAGCCTATCTATATACAAAAAACAGCCTATCTATATACTAAAAGTAATGCAATGCAAAATGCAATGGTTTCAGAATTCGGAAGGAAGTGGGGAACGAAATTGTCTTAATGGGAACGGAGTATCTTAAAAATAGGTTCCCAGGTTCTCTCTGCCAATTTCGCCAAGTGATCAATACAGCATGTAGTAAAAAAAAGGGCCAATCATAATGCAGATGCACAGCGTCCGACTATTAACGCGGTGGTTGTAAGTGTGATCCTTATTCTAGGTAATATATAAATGTCGATTCCGCCAAGACAATGCGCAGTGTTAAATTTCGTCACTCAATAAGCATTCTTAAATGCGGACATATAGCTAAAAATTGAGTGTTCTCTTGTCTTTCACGCTATTTGCGAGATACAGCATAAATCTGTTAAAAGTCACATCTTCACGCTGTGTACCGCACACAACAGGGTAGACAGAGGAAGCTTAGTGTATTAAGTATTCCGTTCTCCATCTTTCTCCAAAATCTGAAGGCATTGCGTGTTGAGTATCAGAATGGAACACCGCACTTTGCCTTGACACCTGAGCGAAAAAATGAAAATATTAATTTAAATAAGCATTTCATTTCCTAGAGTGGGGATCGAACTTACAAGCGGTCGCGTTTACAGTCACACTCTTATGCCCCTGCACGACTGGCCTATTTAAATATATATTATACATTTTTTTATACTAAAAGGACAAGGCATACATATTTTACAACCAAAATTCTATATCTATTTAAATTTTAAAATTGTGTATGTTTTCATATTCGCGTTCGCGTTTAGGTAACATGTTTATGCAAAACGGATTCGTTCTGTGTTATAACTCCACGCTGAAATAGATTTATACGAGACATTAGACGTTTTACGTCGACATGTTAGATAATATCTAGACTAATATATAGCTGAAGAGCTTGTTTGGATGAAAGCGTTAATGTCAGAAGCTATTGGTTTGAATTGAATGAAAAATTGTGTTGGGTAATTGTCTTATAAAGCTATTTTAGCTGTGGTCAGAGTTGTCTCTAGCATTTAGATTGTCGTTTCAAATGTCAACAAACTTTAGCTATTTTATTTGAAAGAAAAAGCGAAAAATTAAATATTATCAATCACCTAGATACGACTGTAACGCGACGGTTCGATCCCCACTCAAGGAAGTGAAATATTTATTTACGTTCATATTTCCATTTCTTCACTCTGGTGTCGAGGCAAAGCGCGGTATTGAGTTCTGCCACTCAACACGCAATACCTCCAGAATTCAGCAGAAAGTGGGCAACGGTCTTAACAATTGGTTACATCTGCCTACCCTGCTGCGGGATACAGCGTGAAGTTGATTTATTTTATTTATTTTACCTAGAAACGAATCTCTAGGCGGAACTCAACGCTGCACTTTGCCTCGTTATCATAGCAAGAAAATGAAAATATTAAATTTATAATTTTCCTCGACTGGAAATCGAAACCAAAACTTCTCACGATTACAGTTTCACGATTGTGGCCCTGCACCGTTATATTAACACTGGGTTCCCAGGTTCCCTCTGGCCACCCTGCTATGTAAATATATGTTTACAGGATAAGCTAAAATTAAATAAGCTTGTACATACAGACATTATTCGACTTATTATTATGTCAATAACATTTCATGACACCGTCGCTACACTTATATTGGTTGACTTTAATATAATGAATGTATATACGCCATGAGTTTTGAGTATATGAGAATTTTCTCACGAACACGCATTAAATTATATAAATTATTCAGAATATATGGCTTTTATTACGAATTTCGCCTATAAATTTTATGATGCGTTATAACGAGATGCCTGCTATGTTGAGAGGGTTATTAAAGCTTGTATTAAAGTTAAAATAAATAGTTTATTTTGGTACAAAATATTGTTATTTATAATTTGTTTATCTTCGTTCAATAATTTTCTCGTAACATGTATGTGTAATAGCCGAAGCTATGTTGGCGAAGTGAGTGGATCAGCGTCTGACGATGTAAGGTGTTGAGCTCCAGCACTCAACACACAGCCACATGAATTTGAGTGGAAAGTAAACAACATAAAGTCTTTATATTTGGTTATGTCTACGTACCACGCGGGGTACAGCGGAATATCCATTAAATATTTAATCATCTTGATACTATTGTGATTCCGTGGCGTTATTACTTGTACTTGGTGGTAGCGAGCTCTTCACTTATTTACCGACTTCTGAAAAAGGAAGAGGTTCTCAATGCGACAATATTTTTAGAGATAATTTCGGCTTGTCGATTTTTTTCAGAATAGTTACCTGAGAAGCAGTAAATATGCATTCAAAAAACATAGACAAATTTTAAAGAAATAGGTTAAAAAATCCATCCTCCACGTTTTCGTTTTGTGTGTTGAATATGAACTTCTGTCCTGCTAAAAAGAAAATATATTTCCACTTTTTATAGATATAAATATCATAATATCAAGGAATATTTTTTATCCAAAATCTTCACTTTCAATGAAAAACTTTCACTTATTTAAAACTACGTTAACATTTAAAAATTATAAAAAAAATCATTCAACCTTTTTTTTTAAAACACCCAGGCTTCCGGTTTTCATACTCACGTAGAAAAACTATGTCTATGGGCTTAACTTTTCTATAAAAATGTGCTTTTCGAGCAAATTGTGACCCATTTTCAGTTGAAACGCTGCAATAATACCGGACATACGTCAGAGCATTATATAAAGTTCCTTATATATCTGTATTTATAGTAAGAATATATATTCATATTTTGTTAGCATATGCTAAATATACAAATATTTACAGAAGAGAATATACTTTAAAGTCTGTCAATAGCATGATAAATCATTTTTAAAATGCGAAATATGTTATATAATTATATATTTTTTTAAATTACACCATTTTGAATAGTTAAATTGGCTTAGTATTCTGAAAGCATCCGACAGAAATTACGAAGGTAGTGGGTTAGATCTTTTGAATCATTATGAAGAATGAATTATATTGGTGTACCTGATCTTGCAAGATAAGAAGCGGCGGTAAGTTCCGCCACTCAGCACACAATGTCTCGAAAAGTGAAAAATGTCTGTCTGCATTCTCTTGCTATACAGTGAATGAAAATAAAGTATTAAAGTCATGCGTCATTTTCTATTCCATTACACACCTTTCACACCTTCTCTTAAAAACGATTGATTTAAGATGTTTTATATATGATTAATGTGTTCCTTCCAATTCATAGATTATTGTTCAGTTACAGCTTGTGCCGTTGTCAACCACGCGTCTATTGCCACTCTTGAAAATTATTACATTTGAATTATTTTAATAACAAAGTGATCGTATAAGGGTTCCGCATATTCATTTTGAAACACGGAACTCTAAAAATAGTTAGTTATATTATTTATACAGTAGAAATCAATTTTATTATAGACTTAAGTAATTTAAAACAACATTTTCGTTTCGACCGCTCTCACTATGGCAAGTAATCCGACTTTCATTACTAATGTTTAACGGTAAATGAGGACAATCAAATTCTTCATGAACATTCATTATTTTTTTTTATCATATTAAATCTCTGGCATATCATTATATACGAGTATTCTAGAGTCCTTCATTTATAATTCTTGTATGGTAATGTAATGGCATCTGGTGCTAATATTTAAATTAAATTGAAGTTCACGGGTTGAATTAAAAAAATGAAAAATGAAGCGAAATAATATATAAAATATAATATATAAAAAATTTCCGTTACTGAGTGAGTTCAAACAATTTATAGCGGCAATTATGCAGCGTAGAACGCTGAACTCTGACATATAAGGATCGTTTTTAGAGGGTGTAGAGCAGCATTAAAAGAAAAGAAAAGTATTAGTTTTATACTACCACAATGCCCTCCTTACTTTCTTTTTATTCTAGCTTTATAATTTATGCTTCCCTACTTACTTAAAAGACTGCCATACGCTCTGCATACCTCTTTCGTCTTATCCTCTGCCATTAATCTCTTCATACATGCCCTTCTCTTCATGCCTTATACGTGACCTTCCTCCAGTATGATCGACACTTCTCACATTCTGTTTTCAAAGGTAATCTAGGTCTCCCTCTGCTTCTCTTACCACTCACTCTTCACAAATATTCTTCGCTATTTGAGCTAAACTGGCTTCACACATAAAAGAACATAATTTTGTATGTAAGTATAAAATGAATTGTACTATTCCTCCCTGGAGTACAATCCTAGAAAGCCGTATTTTAATCAAAGCTGTAAAGAGAATAAATCTTGGTAAACACCATCTAACTTTTTGGTAACAAAAGACGTGAGATGCGCAAATTAGCTACAAAGGCCTACGGTTACAAAGTTTTA
>DWGR01004528.1:0-11081 GCA_018247715.1 Heliconius burneyi
GAAGATATTGATGAATTTGATCTGGTAGTTGAATGATGTGTACTTCATTTATATAGTTTAAGTATTCATTTCAAATAGATTGCTTAATGTGTCATTTTAAAAGAAAAGTGCAATTTCCACACTAAACGAAATGATGTTTTTAAGTAGTTGTATCACAACTTATAATATATAATTTTTTTATGTTACTCAGTCTTACTAACATGGTTGGGGACTGAATATTTTTTCTTATTAATGTGTATAACTAAAACGGAATGTAAAGTGATTTCATTGTGACATTCTCTATATACATAACTAAGCTATGTAGCTATGAGTAAGCAATAAAAGTTAAATTATAACTTATTTATAATACTAATATTATTAGGGTTTCCAATCATGGTATAGTCCTATAAATTTTTGGGTGTGCTTACTATGTACTGTTAAAGGAATATATAGTACCCTAAAATATTTGAAAATAAAAAGATATAGGAAAAAAGTTATCCTGCAGTTAAAAAAATATGACCTAACTGTGACTGTGTCAAGAGGAATTTTTAGTTATGAATTCGAAATACATAATTATTAAAACTTCTATATATCATTATAAACCTATAAAATGTGTTATAATATAAATATACTACAGTATATTCTTTATGGTGTTATACATTCTTAATGTTATTTTGAAAAACACTATTATATGCCAATAGGCAACCCTAAATATGGGACCAAATTTTATATATTTACGGGAATCATTTAATTTATTTTAAATTAAACTTATGAGTGCCATTAGATATAAGCTTCATTTATTATTCATTGACATTATGGGAACATTTTAAATTTTAAGATCAATCATGACATATGTAAAGACGGGTGTATTTTAATTTAATTAACATATTTTTAGTTTATTTTGGTAAAATAGATGAGATGCCGGAATAACATCTCATTTTTTGTTTTGAAATCTCATATTGCATGACAATTTTTTAATTTTGACATTTGTTTTAAATAAGGATAATGATTTGTTTTATTTTAAAGACGGACAATGCGTTTTGCATTAATAAGTAATAATAATATTGGAAATAGTGCAAATAATGCAATTTTATTTTGTAATAAAGCTATTGAATACAAGAAATGTTTATTTATTTATTCACCTTTTCATTTTTCGTTGAATCTTATGGATATTATAAATGTGAATGTTTGTGAGGGTGGATGCTCCACATTCAAGCAAAATGCCTCCTGAAAGGATTTAGTTAAAGCTTCATAGTAATATAGCTTATCAGATTTTGTGAAGATTTTATATACTTCGCCTATAATGTAACAAATTTAAGCTGGCGCAACCGAGCTTGTGATGCTAGTAGCATAATAAATAAACCGATTAGTAGAAGCTTACATATATGAATATTGTAATTATGAACGTTGCTAATATATTTGATATTTGTAAAGAAAAATATATATAAAAAAGACATGGGCAAACAAGCGTACGGGTCACCTAATGGTAAGTGGTCACCGCCGCTCACGACCCCCTGTAACACCAGAGGAGCTACTGGTGCGTTGTCAGCTTTTGAGGTGGTTGAGCGCCGGAGCCCGGCATTACCTAATGCGAAACGCAGTGGCATAAAGCCCCTACTTCACGCAGGTTATAAATGCCGGGGGTGGTACTGATCCGGTCGAGTCTGGCCATGCGTGTTGCCATTGCTGGCTGCTCCCACTCGTACTTTAGTCGTCTCTTACGACACCACCAGTACCAGGGTGATCCTATTCTAAGCCCTGAACACACGGCGAAAAGAAATAATGTAAATGTAAATAGTGTCAATCTGTCTTTTTTATTTATAGATATAATTATTTTCCAAATTTGTTAACTCAGAATAAGCAATTTAATAAAAATTCTTCAACTTTCTTGACTGCTAGCTTTAAGTAGTATTTTTGTGAAAAGATTTTTTCAGTTTTGCTGCTGAGTCGTTTGATTATGTAATTTCCAAATTTGTTAATGATTATCATATATTATTCTAGTTTTGACGATATTACGACGACGACGGACGGATTTATAACTGATAATTAGAAATATATTTATGATGTAACCAATAGATGGCGCTTAAAACATGTATAAAAGCTAGAAGTTTTAATAAATGTCTTAAGCGCCGTCTCTTGGCTACATCAAATATATTTCTAATTTTTACTAATAACAAGAGATGGCGCTAGTTCTTTATATAGTAGTTTCGTTTTTAAATAGTAGGGTACGGAAAATTTTGTTAGGATATTTTAAGCATAGTATTTATACACCAATACAGAATAAAATATATTTAAAAACAAACAAAAACCCGGACAGCATAAAACTAAAAAGAAAACAAAATCCCAATAGTTTACTAGAATTAACAGTCGGGACCTCTTTCAATTATGCGGGGTTCCTGGTAAAGATTTTATTGATTCAAGAATTACTTATAGGTCCCTGTTAATCCTAATAAACTACTGGGCTTGCTTTTTTCTTTATAGTTGTAAGCAGTCGGGGTTATTGTTTTGTTAATATTTTTTTCCCTGTTTTTTTTTTCAGGATTCATTAGGACTATTAGGGCATGTAAATATTCGGTCCCATTTTCGCTTTCTCGATTGCGTCGCATTGAAACTCCATCTGTTTTAGAAAGTAAAGGCCATCTTATCACAGTCTCGAAAATTGGACAGATCCTCCTTTTAAGAATAGTAAATTTGTCTAGTGTAAATTTATGACAAGAAAAAGAAGAAAGTTCTTTCAATATAGAAGATTTTTCGTTTGCTTAAATGTAATAAATGCCACACACACATTCATAGCTGATAGCATAGTGGTATTTTTTGTAGAATTTTAAACTGAGTAAATAACACGCACGCCATACGAATTTGTACGATATGAAAAAATACTGAATAAAAATCTCTATCTGGTAAAAATTTGGAATCGTACTCGGTATAATTTTTTCTTAGGATTCTTGCTTATAAACCACACCACGGAATCACCGCTTCAACCATCTAGATCAGGGGCTCCCAACCTTTTCATGAACACGGACCACTTTTATATCAATATTGCTAGCAGTATATCCACTATGTAGGCATAATAAATATAAACTGTCATAATCAAACACAAATTTTAATGCCGGTCCACTAAAATTTAATTTGTTCGCTGACCATTTTTAGGCTTCTCTGGACCACTGGTTGAGAGCCACTGATCTAGATGGTGTAGCACTTAAAGATAATTAATTGCACAATTTTTATTAATCTATTATTATATTTGATTGTGATATTTTTTAACTTCACGCTGTATTCCACACATTGCAGGGTAGGTAGAGTGACTCTGGGAACCTAGTCTTGTGACAGCCTGTTTTTTATGCATTTTACAGGATTTTTTTTGATGACCAGTAAATAGGGCATTATTAAGTATATTATCATTTAGTAATATGTTTTGACAGTTTATATATATATTTACTAACCTCTACCTATCCAGGAGGATACTATCCCACCATATTCCGTACTCCTATACGGAAGCTATTATTAGAACTATATTAAAAGAACTATTATTTTTTTAGTACTTAATGAAGGCTAAAATGGCGCAGCGGCACTAGGGTATGACTGAAACGCGTCGGTTATGGGTTCGATCCCCACTGGAGAATGTAAAATATACATTTACGTTTATAATTTCTTTTGATTTTTTTGATGACCAGTAAATAGGGCTTTATTAAGTATATTATCATTTAGTAACATGTTTTGACAGTCTCTTTTACTAACTTCTACCTATCCAGGAGGATACTATCCCGCCATATTCCGTACAGGAGTACGGAATATGGCGGGAAGCTAAAAAGAACTATTATTTTTTTAGTACTTAATGAAGGCTGAACTGGCGCAGCGGCACTAGGGTATGACTGAAACGCGTCGGTTATGGGTTCGATCCTCACTCGAGGATGTAAAATATATATTTACGTTTATAATTCCATCTCTTCACTCTGGTGTCGAGGCAAAGCGTGACGTTGAGTTCTGCCACTAAGCACACGATGCCTCCAGAATTCGGCAGAAAGTGGGGAACGGAGTGTCTTAACACTATGTTCCCTATGTCTACCCTGCTGTGTGCGGGATAAAGCGTGAAGCTGATTTTTTTTATTTTTAAGTATGAGTCAAATGGAAATTATTTTTATTAGGTAAACTTTTCCCCCATCCCATTAACCCATTCACTTTCTTTTTCTACACTGCTATATGCTGGAGGCAGCCAAATAATGAGATGACTGGCGCTATACATAATATAAGGAATAAGTACTGACTGCTCTCGAAAATTAGAAACGTTAGATTTTAAATGAATCAGTAATGTCTTTACGTTGAGTAGAAACAATACTGTGTTTCAGAAAGTATCTCATAAATAAACGAAACAGCATTTTACTTCATCTTTGTAATAAGAGATAGAAAATAAAATAAAAAAGAAATCAGCTTCTCGCTGTATCTCGCACACAGCAGGGTAAACAGAGGCAACCTAGTGTTAAGACACTCCGCTCTCCAGATTCTGCTGACTTCTGATAGAGGTTTTACAAGTTAGGTTAAAAATATAGACATACTCACTATATTAATAAGTTTCACCTTAATTGTACATCCATATATGTATTATAATAAAGTAAAAATATAATATACGTAAATAAAAAAATATATACAAAACCATTTATGTCAATATGATGATATAAAAAGATATATCAATGTAATAAATGTTAAAATAAAACTTTGAAAGAAATTTTAAATGACATTTATATGAAAATAACTTAAATAATATGCTTAAAATGCTAAAGGTTACTTATTATTTCAATGTATTTCTGCTTATTCGATGTAAGCCATTGTGTATATAATAACAATTCTTGAAAATATCAGATTCATAAGAATAAGCTGTTTCATATTTCGTAATAATGCGAATCTTTCATGTACATCCATATTAGGTAAGGGATTCTTACATAAATATGACACTCGAGATCCAATTGCAGTCTGATGCAATCATTAGTAAGTTTCCATTGTTTATAATATAATTTTAAATTGATCATGTTTAAAAAAAAAGGAATAACTTATTATTAGTCAGCTTCATCCCGCACACGGCAGGGTAAGCAAAGGGAACATAGTGTTAAGACACTCCGTTCCCCACTTTCTGCCGAATTCTGGAGGCATTGCGTGTTGAATGTCAGAACTCAACGTCGCGCTTTACCTCGATACTAGAGTGAAAAAATAGATATATAAACGTTAGTAAATATTTCACTTCCTCGAGTGGGTATCGAACCCACAAACGTCGCGTTATAGTCACACTTTGTACCGCTGCACCACGACTGCCTTATTATTAGTGAAAGAATAATTTGAGTTTGTAATGTTTTTTTCGAGAATAGTAGTCTGATGTGCTTAAACACAAAAGATTAAATATAATATGACATATTACATGTGAATATGTACTTATTTTAATATAGATATGATACGGAAGGAATTCAGATTTGGTTCTGTTGACAATTAGCTTGCACACTGATGACCAGTCTGATAACTGATTATTGTGAATAATTTTGTTAATCTGTTAATATGTGTCCATTTGACGTTTCCTTTTGGTTAAATAAGAGAGAGAGAGAATAGAGTATTACTCACATAATAAGTGTCGTCTACGTGAGAATAATGATGCAACAGCCTTAATGAAAATATCAAAAAAATAGAATAAAACCAAAGAATAGAATAACATTTAATTTATTTTTCCTTTTTTGGATGGGCGTGTAGTGTGTGTATGTGTATGTATATTCGTGTATGTGTGTTACTTAATAAATCATGTATCTCTAGTATTTAAAAGCAGTAATATACAGTTATTGACAAGGGCAGCCTTTTTTAGATGTCCTGAACTCAAAACATTACAATATACGAGTATATATATATGTATTCATAAATCTGTACAGAATATATTTAAAATATATACCGTTGAGTTTTGGTAATATTTTTTTTTCATCTAATATATAATTCAACTCCTACTCGTAGGAACGAATTATTATTTTTAAACATTTCAACTTCTTTGTTTCCGTAACAAGGTAAAGCGCGGCAATGAGTGCCATCACTCAAGACACATAGAAGTAAACCAGGTTCTCCCCTCTTACCCTGCTGTATTTAATAAATATTTCATTTATACGACACACGACTCGTTGTTTTAAGTCCTAAGCAAATCTCAAAATCTATGGTTACACGACTGACCCACTTTCAAAAACAGGAATCATTCGTAGACACATCCATACCGCACGTATTATAAATAGCACTGACTTTTTTCCTTGAAGTCAGGAAAGTTGAAAATATGTCAGACGAGGGTTACGTTTGGATTTTTTTTAACTATAAAGTTGATGTGAGGATTAAGCTACACGGTGATAGCGTCTAGATGAGGAACCTAGTGTTAAGACACTCCGTTCCTCACTTTCCGCCAATGTTTTTCAGACATTGCGTATTGAGTAGCGGCCCAAAATGCCTTTGCCAGAGCGAAGAAATTAATATATTAATAAATAATAATTCATCCCCTCGAGTGAGGATCGAACCTACAACCGTCGCATTACAGTCAAACCCCCCAAAGCCAAGTCAAAAAAATTAAGATGTAATATAATTTCTATTATTTTTTTTAATAAATTATAGGTTCGATCCCCAATATAGTAAGTGATATACTTATTTACGTTGATATATAGTAAGATACGTAAAGTAATCAGTTTGGGTAATTATATCGCGTACGAAGCTCGGACGTCGACAGCTTGAAATAGGGTCGTTCAGGTTCAGCTTTGGAACAATATGTTGTATAAAGATGGATTATGTTTATTTCAAAGTATTTTTTTGAAAGCTCTCTTGGAACAGGATTACAATTTGCGATTACTTGGTCGATTCCGAGTCAGAGGACTGAAATTTGGCGGAAAGCGGGAAACGGAGATCCTTAACACTAGTTTCCCGTGTCTATATACGAACACCTTAAAAGTAGATTATTTAAGAAAATATCTATTCAAATATGATTTAAACAAAAAATAATAACATAACTTTACAAATCTATCTAATATAATTTATTCAAGAGCAGCATAAGCTGTTTAAATAGGTCGCGGTACCGTTCCTTTTAACAAAATTGACTTGATTGTGTTCAGTTCGCCGTTATTGTATCAAAGGGTTTCTTTTCGCTTCTTTGTAGCATTTAGGATTATTCTGTGGATTACTTTCTATTAATTTACATTAAAATTCGGACATAAGTATTTTTTATTAGATCAATATCAAAATATTCTTTACTTAACTAGGCCATTACTTTAGAATGGTAAGGTTATATAGAAATGTAAGTAGAGTCTTTATCTTCCTAGCACTATAGTGCCAATTGGTGGCAAGTCACAGCCTTGGTTTGATACGTCTTGCAAGCTTGCTGGCTTGAGGCACTGGCTACTAAGGATCTGAAGATGAAAGCCTCAAAAAAGAAGTATAACCGAGCCTCTAGGTTCTTTAAGTGGCAAATTGCCAGAGCAAGGTCCGAGCATATCGCCAAAATCGGCGAGAATTTTATTTATACTGTATCTCACGTAGCCAAGCTTCAAAAAATATTAAAAAGAATCTCAGGATGATTTCAGGGCATTTGGCAGATTTTTATAATGACTGGTAATAATATAAAAATACAGTATAATATAAAAAATAAGAAATAAACATAAAAAACCTTCTAATCATCGAATGAACGTAAAGCTGTAGCCGGCTCGGATGGCAGTGATATGAAACTCAACAGTACAATTTCATCTATATATATATAACTAGCGGCCTGCCAGCGGCTTGGCCCGCTTGAACTACATGATCATAATAAACATTTAATAAACAGAATTGACTGACAGTCATAATGTATTCAGGTCAATGACTAATTTAATTTACTCGTTCGGATACAGCCTTAAATGTTGAATTATTGATTTGGGTAATGATTTATAATATTATTTGTAAAACAACGGTATTGCTAATCCAATATCGAATACAAAATAATTAAATGAATCAAATATTTATCGAATCGAAAATATTTAATTCAGAACCTGCTCCTTGTTTTGACAAATCGGTTAAAAAAACAAATTTATCACAGACAAATACAGATCTATTATAAATATAAGTTTCTAAATCAAAGTGGTTCTAAATCAACACATATCTCACGTCAGTCAATTCTGTTTATTAACTGCCAATGTAAATTTATTTTTATCTGATCATACTTACTAGTTTTGGGCGGGTGTATGTGCAGCGAAACATTCAGGTTTTACACTATAAGTAAGGTCTGGCTTCCAACGGCTTTTGGGCTATTAGCTTTATAGCATAAACAAAATCGATATTGGTAAAATAAAATGATATGAACAAAGGCATATTACATACTAGATAACAGGCAATTATACATGCTTCATTAAACAACTTAGTTGATGCAGGTTTTGAGAATAGATTGAATCATCAATAGTTCTATATTAGGATGAAGGCAGTAGAAAATGGGAAGAGAAAGTAAAATATTAAAAATGTCTTATTGTCGACAGTACACTCCAGTGTATTCCAGTTTAAACGAATATAATTTTTACATCTAAGCACTATGGGTACGAATAGTAACTGATAAAATATATTTTCTATAAAAATAAAAAATAAATCAGCTTCACGCTGTATTACAGAGAGAGAAATAAATAAGCTTCACGCTGTACACTAGGGAACCTAGTGCTAAGACACTCCGTTCCCCACTTTCTGCCGAATTCTGGCTGAATTGCAGGCTGAGTGGCAGATCTCAACGCCGCGCTTTGCCTCAAAACCAGAGCGAGGAAAATGGAAATATAAACGTAAATAAATATTTCACTTCCTCGAGTGGGGATCGCTCCCACAACCGTCACGTTACAGTCACACCTTTGTGCCACTGCGCCACGACGGCCTCAATATGTTTTCTATTATAATATTTTCTGTATGTGCGTAAGTACAATTAATATTATTATGGAAAATCCATTCTTTTGCATAATATTTAACCCAAGGATCAGCTTTAATATGCGATAATTCATTAAGTAATGAACTTAATCTACTTTAAATGAAACAAACATTTATAGGGAATTCACGCCAATTACGTAAAATTTTAATGAAAATAAATATAAATAAATATATATATATATATATATATATATATATATATATATATATTTAAATATGGAGGCTTAACTTATTACAAAACAAAGTAAATATTTGATTCTCAATCTCTTACTTAAAGTTATCTTAAATATTTAATATAGATAGTGAAGTTTGAAAGTTAAGCCAAAGTTAGTCAAGAAAGTTTAAAATTATAAGTAAATTTAATTTACCACCGCTTTGATGAAGTTCAAATATTACTTTGAGTAAATATTGATCTGCAATTTAGTTGGTAAAATTGTGATCTCAGACATTGGGCATCGAATGTCATATGCCATTGACATACAGTGTATGTCCCATATACATATAGTATCATGAATTTTCCCTGTAAAAATATATTTACATTTTCGTATTTTTTTTCATAATACTTTATAGTAAAATTCCTAATATATTTTACATAAAACATTTTTTTATTAATTCAAGTAAATCATTTTTAATATTTACTGGTAAATTTTATTAAGTACTAATCAACATTATAAAATATTACCAAAATTTATTTTCTAAAACTAAAAGAATATAAATGTTCTTTCTTTCATGCAACACACAAGATCCAATCTTATTTCGCATTAGTAAAATTATTATTTTCAAAATAATAATAAATAAATTATTAAATTACTAGGATTGTAATTATTTCTCAGTTTTATTGTGTTTGTATTATAAAGTATGCTACATCATCTTCTTTTCCCCTGGCATTTTGCAACCTATTCCACTTTACATGATCTTTAAGACCATCCATGGTAAGTCTATTAGCTGTCCTTCAACAGGGCATCAAACCAACGCTTCCTTGTGCGTCCGGGATGTCTCACTCCAAGGACATAGCTTCTAGGCCGGCGCGTAAAGTTCCCATACTATCTCAGGCGACGCTCTTTGTACTTCGTCACAGAATCCAAGACTAACATACCTCGAATCAATGTTACGTATGCAATCATACCGCGCTAAGCCACACATTCACCATCTCAGCGTTTACATTTCTGTCAAGTGCAGTTCTTGAGTGTACTAAGATAGTCCTGGCCAGCATTCACTGCCATATAAAAGACATGGTCGGATGATGTTCTTGTACGTCAATCCCATGAACTTGAGCTGTATTCTGGCCTAGTCAACGCTTATCCGACTATTGATGCTTGATCATACAAGTTGGGAAATAATCACAATAGCGGTCGATTCATAGTCAGAGGCATTAATATTTGTAACGTTTTAGTTTCTGCAGCCGACAATGTCTTCAGTTATCTAACAAAATGTAAATAAAACACTTTTACTTTAGCTAGTAAACGTATACAACGTAATATACGAGTAAGCTTACATATGCGATTTTTCATTTCCAAACACTTTTTTCCCATTAGCGTGACCCAACGCGATGACCTACATATACCATAGATGACTTCACAAAAAATTGGCCATCGTCGTCCACAATGTGTTCCAAATTGCGTGTAACTTCACAATACGGCTGTCCAAAGTCACTATTAAAACATTTGACAGCATCAATCAATCATTTATGTGAAGACGGCCAATAGCGTAACTGTTATTGATTGTTTTCTGTACTTAATAAAGTTAGCGACCAGCGTGTCCTTACTTCCTTATAACTACTAATATGTCATACAATAATATTTATGAAGAAAATATTCGAATCGTTGTCGATATCAATTTATATAAGAATTGAATAACATCCTATACAAATTGGTATCGACAACGATTCGAATCCTTTTCGATAGTTATTCGTGCTTGGGTTGCAAGTGACTGTATTCAACTATAAGAACAAAAACTGAACCGAAGAAATATGTCGTTTATAATTTAAATTAATATTTCTTTGATTATTTTACTTATTAAACTGGTACATAAGCACAAGTACATAGTATCCTCGCTGTGCGTTTTCTATCGCATTTATCATGGGGAGTGTTCTGAAGAACTGTTTGATCTGTTACCTGCCGCCGAATTTTCCAACCGCACATTACGTCACAAACTGAAATATCATCCACACCATC
>DWGR01004529.1:0-11081 GCA_018247715.1 Heliconius burneyi
TACTTAACAGGTATTTATCAAAATGTTTGGAGTAAGCTCCTTATTCGTTATGAATGCAGAACTGCCAAAATAAGGCATCCATAGCTGTCTCGCTATTTCGCAAATGTCGAAATGCAAGAAGCGATACGACTAAAATTTAACCCATTCAAATAACTATAAAATGTATTTTCATACTTTGTGAATTGCCAGAAATATAATACTATAAAACAAATAAATTAGTTTCACGCTGTATCCCGCACACAGCAGTGTAGGCATAGGGAACTTAATGTTAAGACACTCCGTTCCCCACTTTCTGCCGAATTATGGAGGCATTGCGTGTTGAGTGGCAGAACTCATGTCTCTTATCTATCGATATTTAAAACGGAATCACATTGCCGTCACGCAATTTAATGCCTCAGAATTCGCCGAAAAGAGAGAACGGTACAGTGAAAATAAAAAAACGTATTTATCTACATCTATATATAATAAAACAGTAAAAATATTTTGACTGTATATTTAGTATTTTTGACTGAAATGGATAGAGGGACACTTAAAAAGAATAATAGAAAATAAAAAAAAATTTTCGAATTTCTTGTCTGTCTATCTGTCTGTATGTATGATCACGCTAATAAAAGAACTGAACCGATTTTCTTCAAACTTTCACCAATTTCTTTGTTTTAACTCAACTTAACATCTTAAGTTTGTTTCATCAAAATCGGTTCATTAAAAAAAGTTATCGGCATTTGAATTAACTCAAGGCATGAGTTTGCCTGCAAATATAAAGCAATCCATATCTATACTTATATTAATAAATCTGTATTTGTTTGTGATAAATCTGTATTTTTGACTGACTTTGAAAACAAGGAGGAGGTTCTCAATTAAATATTTTCGATTCGATATTCAATTAATTATTTTGGATTTGATTTAGATATTGTGGATATTTCTTGTAATTTGCAATCATTACAGTTATTTTACAAATCAATAATTTAACATTTAAGGCTGTTTCTGAAAGAGTAAATTAAATTAGTCATTGACTTCAACACATTTAACTATCAGTCAATTCTGCTTATTAAATGAATAGTCATGTAGTTCAAGCGGGCGGAGCCGCTGGCAGGCCACTAGTTTATTATAAAAGAAGACATAAAACCCTATTTTAATTTGGCAATTGAACCCTAAATAGTAATCTCCTTAAGTTTCAAATACACATAATAATATATTGTCAGTCATCATTATACTCGTATGCCATACACTATTCCATCAAGTAAATATTAAATGAAGGTATGTGTGGAACTTTTAGTGTTATTTGTATCGGAGGGTTGTTAATACAGTTATGGTACTAAAAAAGATATTTACTTTAAAAAATTTACTTATATTTAAATTGATTTTTGGACTATATTCGGACTGTAGTTCGTCTAAAATAATACGCCTCCTTGCAAAGTTATATTGCATATTGTACAATGTCATTATTTTAGTTGTTTACTTATATTTTTTTCCCGATAATTTCGCTGATTTAACTATCACTAGTTGGTTGAGAATGTGTACTAATATATTGTTTTCTTTACTGTATAAAGAAAAACATGTTATCAACTTACATTCAGATATCTCAATCATTGATAAAATTATAAAATTTAACTCTAGTAAATACAAGTTTTCAGCAAGTACTTATACTTTTCTTTTTATTTTAATTTTAAAATTTATATCGATTTATGCTTTTAAATATGAATCACATGCATTCGTTATATTTGTTATTCTATATTTCATAAACACGACCAATTACTTGAGTTACTTAAGCAGTAATATGATTTTTGATTTATTCCATATGAGGTTTAAATTTATAAGAGAAAACTTAGTTATGAAATTAAATGACAAAAATTTAAATGTTGACGATAAATTACGCACTTTAAAGAAGTTTATAAATGTGTACAAAACCTTATTGGACAGCGTTGATGCTGCTATCCCAGGAGTACGAATAATGGTACCTACAAGTGATTCAAACACAAATACTCTTAGCCATATAAGCACATTAACTAGATTGCTTAACGTGTTAGATACCAATGCCACATCTAATCAGATCATGTTATATAAATAAAATATATATTTATTCTTGAGAATATCCAAAACGAATTGTTTTTTATCATTCTATCTTAACCCGGCGTCATAGGGGTGGAAAGTTTTTACATGGACGTGGGGGACTGGGTCATTATTACCCAGATTGGTAATGCAAATGCCTTAGTATCTGATGTGAATATTTTTTTGTTTTTTTTTTTACATCAATTTGCCACTAGTACAGTATTAATATTTACTAAAAATACTATGAGGCTTTGAAAAAAATCTTAAAAATCAGAGTTTTTTTGTCATTTAGCAAACTGTAAATTGGATTTAATAATTATTATTTTTTTTTGCGAACTTTTATAAATCTACTAAGATACTAATATATTAAAAAGGAAGAATTTGTTTGTTCATTTATAAGCTAAGATCTCTGAATGCACTGGTCGGATTTACTTTATTTTTAATTTTGTATGTAAGCTACATTCCTCAGGAGTGCTATAAGTCATTTAAAATTACGATTTATTTCTTAGTTAACCATAAATAAAGAAATAACAATAATTAGGAATGGCGTCGTATTACTTTTACTGCGTGCGCTGAAATAATTAAGTACATGTTAGTACATTGTACTACAAAAACATTCAATTTCATTAGTTCTAAAATAAAACCCGCTACACCGTATATTTATCTGTTATAAGTCACAATAAGGTATTTTGTGCTGGTGAGATGAAAATGTATTCTGCACGGTCCGTTACTACATACTATTGAAGGAAAAAAGAAAAGTTTTTCACAAGAACATTTCAAAGTTACAAAATTATGCAGTCACAAAATAATGCAAGAATGTAAAAAATCTATAATAATATAAATAAATTATTAAATAAGCGATTTGAAAAAATGTCGTAATTACATGGACTACAGGCATGGGTATATTGATTTACCTTTTTTACTTTGTATTTCTTGTAGTTCTTAACGCGGCCACTAAGCGGGAACTCAGTTCCCGTTATATAACGGGTTCCACGTACATATATACGTTTTTAAGCTTAACACTAAATAGCTCCAGCTACTGAGTAGAACAGCAAAGTTGTATAAGTCCATGTAAAATTATACGCTAATCACATACATGGGTACTTATGACCCACCCTTACGATGAAGTGTTAAAAATATATGAAAAGAATAAATGCTTTAAATAGAATTATTTTTATTTTGTTTTCAGTTATTCTCTGGATTACTCTTCAATATATTTAAAATAATTTTTATAATATATTACAATATTAAAGATTTCATTAGCATGGTACAGTTTCTAAACTATTTTGGCGTTAAATTCATATTTTAAGTAATGTAATAGTAATTAATTAATAATATTTAAAGGGATTTCAACAAAATCAACTAGCATATTTCTGTGAAGCCATTCTGGGCACGTTGCTGATGTCTTGCGCCATAGTATTTGCGGAAATGGTGCTTTATGAGTTCGACCAAATAAATGAATTATTAGTTGATGAACTTCTTTTATGCAACAGTAAGTATTTTTAAGTTAAGTTTTATGATACAACAATGCGAGGTGTTGACAACACCTGGCAAGCTGAAACTTACTCTGCTGGAAAGTGGAAAATATTCGTTTTATTATCGTTAGCACTAGATTCTTTATTATTCAAAAAAAATATTTTTTACGATATGCTATGGGTATAACTACTGTGTTAAATAATAAATACATTATTTTAAAATAAGCATTTTATTTTTAAAAAATAATGTAGTGCACAGTTACGTAGCATCAACGTACTGGATAGTAAGTACCCTAAGCATTTGTTATATTTTTAAGTCTCAAAAAATCAGGATAGAAAAAATACTCATATTTTCTGGAGGCAATTTCAGCAATGTGGGGTTAAATATTCTTCTAATACCAACCTTTTATAAATATCTACATCTTCTACTCATCTAATTGATCTCCTTTATTTATCAGATAAAGACTTGCGTACGGAGCTCCTTCTCACAATGGACTATGTGGAAAGTCGCCCACCTAAGTACACAATATGGCGGATTTTACCCATCGATCTCAACCTTATAATGGGATTTATTAATGTTTGTGTTACCTATATAATTGTTTTGCTGCAGTTTGATGCTTAATATTGTAGTGATTTCTAATTAAATAAAGTAAAACTATATTCTAAGTAATAAATGTATAGATTTAACATATGATTTTAAACATAACAGTTGTAATGTTCTTAAAAATTTTAATGCATATAATGTGAATAGTCATTCATATTACTAAATATATGATATAGCGATATACATCTTGTCATTATTTAAGGCGTTTGGGGTCATCGTGGTGCTATGTGACAGCGTTTGATTGTTCACTCAATGATTGCGGATTCGATTCGTAGTCGAAAGAATTAATTGTCTTTATTTACTGACTTTAGGAAAATAAAGCACGATGTTGAGTTTGTTGTCAATATCTCAATTTCTTGCATAAAGCGGATTAAGAAGTGTCATAACTCTAAATTCTCTTTCTTTACTCCGCTATATGCGAGATACAGTGTAACTGATACACGAAACTTGAGAATCATTGAAGAATCCTCAAATGGTATCAAAGCAGTTTGATTCTAAATATATTTTAAAAAAATATTTTATATCTATGTATTATCTTCGTCTTACAGCTAAATGTTTGATATATTTTTATTTATTCAAATTTGATAAGCCAGTTGCCAAAAACAGCTAATGCAGAGACCCGTAAACATAGGCACGCGCACTTTTCACCTGTGTTAGAATAAACTGTGAAAAATGAGTTAAACTGAAATAAAATTGAAAATTTTATATCATTTAAGTGAAATATAATATTATTGTATTTTTGATCTCTATTAATTAAATAAAAAACTAATTCTATACATATTTTTTTATTTCATGTTTAAGTTAAGCGAGTCTTAAAGCATCCAAATTCTCTTTATTTCCTTAAAACAATAAGGTAAAGTTATTTATATTTTTAAAAGTTAGAATTCGTGTCTTCCTGTTTGTTAAAAATATTAACTTAAATTTCACAGAATAGTTCAAGTGATGCTGGATTTCATCAAAGTTGGTTTATTATAGCACAAGTTCAAAAGCTTATAAAATATATACATAAAAGTTGGCAAATTTTGTTATTAGGTGTTGAGCCGTTTGAAGTATAAATTTCCATATCGGAAATCAAGTCTGACGAAAAAATTTCCTTAGTATTGATTTTTACCAACTTACAAGATATTATTTATTTATTTTTAAGCACTTTCACATACACAAGGATTATTTATTTCTTTTTTAAATAATAAATTTCCTTAGCACAATAGAGAACTTTTATGTTAGTGTCCAAATTTTGTCATATTTACAATGATAGGCTTTAATAATATTTTGTTGATTTTAACGGCATCGTCATAGTCTTAGAAATTAATAGACTAGATACAAGCGATTCAATAGAAAATTCATTAATAAATATGACACAAGTAAGTACTATAAATATATGATATATATATTTATTCAATCAATTTATTCATATATCTTTTGAACACAAACTAATGTTTGTGTTCATATATGTAATACGTTAATACGTATTGTAACTTACTAAAACTGACATAATCAGAGTACATACGTAAACTGGTAAATAAAAAAAGAAGAATATTGAAAACGTTGTAATAAACAAGAATAGCGAAATCCTTAGTAATAAAATAAATTTCCATTAAACCAGCTATTTGTCGTTTCCATTAAAAAAAATCTCCTCCAATACAAAGGGATTTTCGCGCAACAAAGATGAAACATCGAAAGCGACCAAATCCACTTTATTTTGTGAGTGCTGTAATTTCTCTCTAAAAGCTGCAGTTTGTTAGTTTTTTTAACCGGTCAATTTTAGGATTTTGGTAAACTTTGGGGTGTATAGACTAAAACTGAATGAGAAAATATTTGATTTCAAATAGTGTTGTTTCACACGTTGTCGATAAAACAAATGGATTAATTTTTTAGCTTATAACTATTAAAAAATAAGTAATTTTTAATTTTCTTCCAATGAAGACATGCCTAATGTATATAAATATTATAATATGGCAAATACCGCATCAATTTTGCATAAATTATCTTTGAGATTTATTATAGAAGAAATCTTACAATGTTATTTTTGACGTAAAAAATATATTTAGAGTATTAACGTAGAGGGTTGGGGACAAATTCGGTCCTGCTGTGCTAGTGAAGCGCGAACATGGGGTCCGTACCTACGAAAGAGCGGCCTATTCATGCGTGCCAGATTGACAAGCGAGGAAAATACGAAATGAAATTGGAACCTTTTATACAAATTCTGGACTCAAACGGTTATCAGACTATCAGCGTGACCTGATTCTCTGCTTATCAACAACTTGGTGAACATATTCATTAAAATAGTGATGTGGACGTTACATTTCAATCTATAAGCTTTTAATGCAATTGCATTCTATCACAAATCGTAATTACAATATGAAATTAAATTTCTATACTGTATAATACATATATGATTTCAAAGTTGATACAAACTGTCACTTCCACGGCTGATCAGGTGTACCACTGGTTTATTAATATTTTATCCAGAAACGACCTGGGAGGCATGACAATCTATTTAATATCATTCATTATAAAGAGTAAGGAATGTTTCAAAAATCAATAATATTGCCACTGTTATTATTTAATTTACTCTAAGAAAAAAAAATATAAAAAATAATTTACCAAATACACCCTGGTTGCTGTACAGTCCATTGTATATGTCTACCAGAATAAAGTAATTAAAAAAATAACCACCCATTTGTCTTATGTTTAACTTTCTCATTATAGCTACATATGTATAAATATATCGTTATGATATTACGGCAATTTTAAGGGTAGCTGTATTCCGAGCGTTATGGAATGTTAGTGTTCCTTTACGGCGTCATAATTGTGGTCTCCTTCAGCTATATTGCCATTCCAACTCGTCTCGCTCTTGAATCTTCTTATAATGATCTGATCACTATATCTATGGATACCTTGATTTAATAATTACAATCGAAATATTAAAATAATATAATTAATAATAAAAAGTCGATAATATTATTTAGAAAAAATACATCTTCAAACAAAAGGTTTGGCTGCAGTAGCTGATAATAGTCCAAATCAATACAGAACGTCCGTCAGACCGAAGCCCGCTAAGTTATTTAAAATGCAGTCGACACATCATCCAAGCGCAAATGCAATATTCGCCTTGCTCATGCGGAAACATGGTTATTTTCAATCAAGGTTTTTCATCACAAAAATCCTTTTAGCGCTAGTTAATTTCATACATACATACATAGGTTAAATGAAAAATTTTCGAAACAAAAGACCCATTTATTGATTTAAAACAAAATACATCCGTGAGCCCTATAGCTTTTCTATTTTCCATATGAAAACATTAATCGAGAGGTATCATTGCGGTGTGCAATTATTTAGTAAATTAAAATGGCGGTCAATCACTATATAAAATATTATTACAGAATATTCTCTTGATATTTTAGATTTTTTACATTAAATTGTTGCTTAATAAGGTGAATCGAAATTTAAATCTTTATTTACAATAAAAAAAAGTAATTCAAATATTCTCTAGGCTATATCGCACAGGCAGTAATGATAATTTATTAAGTTTTTATAATACTGAACAAAGACAGCATAAAGTCCCTGTATTTCTTTACATTACTTAAAAGCCTTATAGAGTATAAAAATACTATAGCATATACTATATTACTATAGCGAAGTGGGAAATAATCTAACTATATAAGCAATTACTGGAGGCATTGCTTGTATATATATATATTGCATAAGTAGCATTTAGATTTTGTAATGATGAGCAGTTTACATTTAGGGCCACAAAATCATCAGAGTAACTTATGACTGAATTATATCGTGTGATAACAAAGAAGAGAAATTTTGATTAATATAACTTTAAGTAAAAATTAAATATCCGTTAAAATATTTTTAACATTTTTAATTTGATATTCCACACTTAGAAAAGAATTAATTACTGAAAAGTCTCAATTAGAAATTAAAATTATATAAGCTAAAAATTTTTATTTTAAACAAGAAAGTCCATGGCATTTCAAATTTTACCTTATTTATTTTATACTCTGTTCTATCTTACAATAATGTTAGCCGAGAATTTTGTTTTGTTTAACTTTTATATATCTACTGTCATACAAAACTTTTAACAAGCTCCACTCAACTCCACTCAGCAAAAGCTTTAGGATTTCGAAATGTATCATAGACGATAGCAGGTACAAGATAATATTTGTGATGACTTTCAATTTAAATATAATATTTGCAATACAATTTATTGATTTATTGTTTTGCTTTCAAGTATCAATTCCATGGATTCATAGTACAGGTACGGTGCCCATCGCATTGCAGGGTGAGGTGAGTGAGGTTAGTATCGCCTTGGAGTTACGACCCAAGTGCAAGATTAAGGGGCTCCGATGTCCAAGCTCCTATCTGGACCTAACCAAATTCGAATTGATTCTTCTAATTTCGCCTTCGAAATACGTTTTAAGTATTGATTGATGATATTTCTAGAAAATTACTACATATAAACATATTTGTTTCCCTTGGAGCAAAAAATTCTACCAGTATTAGATGCTTCAGGTTTCTAAAGTAAAGGAAAATGTCTGACCAAGATGACGAAACATCAATAAATATCCTTTGTACTATTTTTAATACCTGTCCATCATGTGAGTCCAATTAGTAGTTGATTCTAAAATTGAGAAAGGCTTTTGTGGACATTCTTTAAGCAAGCCTTTCAGAAGCTTCATTGATTTTTTATTGGTTATTTTATTTATGGTGGTGATACCAGTATTGGCCACCATCTTTGAATACTCTACTCTCTACCAATAAGTGCTTAGTTGTTCTTACTGGCCATCGTACCAAGTTACTTCAGAAATAGTTTTAACTGTACTAAAGACTTAACACGAATTAGGTTTATCATTTTAAAACTGAATACGAAGGTACCATAATTAAATGTGTCAAAGTATAGCGAAAACATATTTATAGTAGGATATATTATAACCGCAGAAAATTGAAATTTGATATAAATATTTCTCTCGCGGACGTAAAATGTGGTCACTTTCCCTATTTTCCAATAAGTTATTGGTTATATTGATTGCAAAAGGATTGTCTGATATATCCATTTACAAAATGTTCTTATTATATTTACCAAACCAATTCGACAATTGGTATACATACGATATGAAAAAAAAATCTTTAACACCGATTAATTCTATTAAATGTAGTGCAGCGTATTAAAAGAAATATATACACACATATATATATTTCTGTCATTTATGAAATTAGTACATTTTTCTAACATTTTTGACTTTATATAGGCTATTTTGGATTTGTGAAATCAAATCTTTATAGGATTTATTTCAATTCTTCAATGTGCTTTTAAATATAGATTACCTACATTATATTATTATTGTTACAAGCATATTTTGTTTATGGTTCAAAATGGTTCAAATCAATGAAATTCAAACATTTTACTACTCTAAGCTAATAAAGGAGCTATCCATATCTCAGTTACATTTTATTTATATATTTTTTTTAATGTTATTCATCATCTATCAATTCCTCGAATGCAACCAGTTTAATTCTATAACGGATCAAGTGGATTGCCTCCGTAAACTTGTCTAGGGCTGGATATCTCTTAGGTCATTCACACTATCGTCTTCCTAAGCTGCCCTTACAGTTATATCTCGGTACAGATTGCAAAGTTGTTTAATAAAAACACTTGTCACATGAACGCACTAATTAAATTAAAGTATATAATTTTATTTTAAAATTACCAATATATATTATAAACAAAATATAATATTATAAAGATGTTGGAAATTCTGAATTGGAGCAATCAGCATTATAATTTGTAAAACAACTTTCAACCATATTTAATTTAATATATGAGAAAATTTATAAATAATTGTAATAAAAAGGTTGATTTTACCTGAATCTTTTGAAATACCAATCGAAAATTAATTAGACCATTTTCAACAAATAATGATTTGGCTTGAGTAGAAATCTTAACTAAAGGTACTTGACCAGTGACTCACACCCAAAACCACCTCACCACCTCAAAGGTTGTTAAGTTACCCGAACAAACTCACAATCAATATAAAAATTCATAGAATTTGAAAATTTATGTTCTGAAAGCAATAAAAGCATTTTATAACATACTTCAAATTTGATGAGATGAAAACTTTGAGTTTATGGAAGAGCGGTTTTACAAAGCAAAAACGTTATCAAAAGTCTCTTGTGTACTACGCTCCAATAGACTGTCTCCAGATATATTTTGTTTCGTTACGTTGATTTCTGTATCCGATGAATGAATAAATATAGAGTGCGTATGTTCATTTCACTTATGATAATATGTTTATGTGTGAACGACATTATGAATTAGGTAATGTGTTTGAGGTATGAGAGGTTTCACATTCAAATTCAATTTTAAATTGAAATTACAAACGCATATGTAACTCAATGCGAAATTTGTCTAGAAAATCTAAAGGCGAAATGAAAAATTCAGACATTTACTTACCTTACAACATACAAAAGTTATTTGAACTGAAAAAATATTTAATAAAATACAATATTTTTCCAGAGTCGATGTTGAGATTTTTGTTGATCGTACATACGTCCATGTAGAACAAAAACTAAGATATTAAGTCGTGTTGCGGCTTTCACAGTAGCTACGGTTTCACCGGACCGTCCGACCCGTCGCGCTAGTTACGCTGAGATATTTGATTTAGCTTTGACGACATGCCATTTAAAGTGCACGCCAGTACTATTTACACATTACATATGTTATTTGAACTAAAATATTATACAGACTACCACTCTACTACTCATTTAAGACTAATATAATGTAGGAATTAATTATGAAAAGTATTTCTGTTTTTAATTTAATTTAATGTTTAATTTCAATAGAAAAAATATAAGGAAAAAAAATGTCGATTAGATTCTGTAAAATACACATCCATACATTAAAGACAATATCAAAAATTATTATACGCATTATAATAAGAAGCCAT
>DWGR01004530.1:0-11081 GCA_018247715.1 Heliconius burneyi
TTTTTTTTAGCATTTTGTATTATACACAGGTAGGTATATGGTCCTTGACCTGTTATTGGAATAAGTGACCACGGGTTCGATTCCAGTACATATATTGTATGAAGGGATTGAGAGCTTAGGTGTTTTTTATTGATTTTAAAAATCAGATACGTACCCTTTTAAATTTGTTTCCCATTAAAGTGTCGAAATACGCGTTTATGCTATTTAAGGGTATTTATTATTTATTATTTTCCTGAACAAGTTGTTTTTTTCTGACCATGTAAATGCTAGCTGCTAAACTTCATAATTCTAGATTAATCGAAAGATAATTATCGTAATATGTGTTTTTTGATATATAAACAGCCTTATCTTTTTTTGTAAGTAAATGTAGAAATACTTTTTTTCTGGGAATCATCGGGCCGTAGATCTAGTTTAGATGGTTTGAATTACAAATCAATATTTCCAAGCGTTCGTCAGATAAAAGCTCTTGACAGACAGACAAACGGACAACAAAGTGGTCTTTAAAGGGTCCTTTCTCCCCTTAAAAGGTACGGAACCCTAAAAATAACAGAACTTGGTGCAAATCAAAATTAAAACTAGAAAATTTTAATTACATTTCATAATAATAATGCTTAAAAAAGCGTTTAACTCAAAGTGCGTTCAGTTATATAATAAAAAAACATTAATAACTGTAATAGTCTTGACCTTTATAATTCGACGTAATGATTAAAATGGTCTACGTCTGTGTCTTTTATATCAACTGTAATATTTTGTTACTCTTATTGTATGATAATTTTATTATACATTAGTATAACTATAATGGTAGCTAGCATTTTTCTTAGGTACTTCAAGGAGATAATTGTTATATTTCTTTGTTGATTTTCTTTCTTATAACAATTTAAAATTAATTTATAAACGTTAAACGTGCGATGTAATTATATCTCATATCTATATACTGTATGTATGTTTTTGTTGCAATTTATAAATGGTGTTACGTTTTTAAATTTATTATTTTGTATAGATATTCAATTCTGAATGTAAATATATTATTTATATAGCAGAAATGGGGAAATGCTGAAGCTATTATCGACCTGGATAGAGCAGATTCTTAATAATCAAGGATGTAATGTCGAAAATGTCAATATCGTCTTTTATTTGCTGTTTTTGGAGAGGTTGCGTTTCTTTGACTTCGTCAGCAGTAGGAAAAGTCAAAAGGTTAAAGTTTCCCCAAATATGTTTCAGTAAGCTAAAAGTTTAAATTACATAAAATTATAGCATTATATAGCATTATATTTTTTTGCTTTAAATTTTATAACTAAAACAGTTTTCACGCTGTGTGCGGGAGCACACATCAGGATAGGCAGAGGGAACCTAGTGTTAGGACACTCCGTAACAATTATAAAATAGAATTACTATTAATTTCTTGTAAGCATCACATATTTAGTTGGTTATAATGGTTTTTTAGGTATTTTGATCCGTAATTATAAAAGAAAGATAAAAGCAACTGCACTCTTTATTCCACTTACTAGCGTATATAGAGAAAATGTTACGATACTCTGTTAGACACTTTTCACTCAATTTCCGTGTTGAGTGGCAGATTGTAAAGAATTTAAATATAATAATTCCCGCGAGTGAGTATCGAACCCACAACTGACGTGTTTTTAGTCAGACGTGGTGAAAACTATTAACAATTCGAAAAATTAAACATATAACGGTGAATTTTTTAAAAATTATTTGATTTTGACTTAAAATATACACCTTTGCATACATTTTATATACATTTATTATTCTGTTATATGTATTTTTGTATTTCTTCTTTTCTTTTTCGGTGCAATTTAAGTATATGAGGCCGTTGTAGATTTGATTCTCATTTGGGGAATGAATTATTATTTATAAATATTTTCCTCTTCTTCACTCTGGTACCAAAAGCGCGCCTTGAATTCTACCTCTATATGCAATGCCTACGAAAAAAAATACATTCATATATTTATTTTTATGCATCTCCATATAATCATCGCTATACTTACTTGTTTTTAACTTCAAGCAATGATATGATTGATCTTATGCAACCGTAAATATGAATCAGACGCAGGTGTTTTGACACCCGACCCCGAGAGGAATGTCCCCGTCAGCGGAGTTATTTCGCGAAGCGCTCGTGTGTGAACCCGGTTGACTCACGGCGTGTGAGAACGTGATGACTCGGCACGCGTAGGTGGTAGGCTGTGTTGGAGCTAGATTGAATTTTATTGTTGAATAATTGTATTATATGAGAGGTTTTTTTGATTGGTTTTTGTGTTGTAGAATAAGTTATATAGTAGATATGTCATTAATATTTTTAAAGCTTCAGGCTGTATTTCACATATAGCAGGGTAGGCAGAGGGAAACTGGGAACCTAGTGTTAAGACACTCCGTTCTCATTAAGTCACTTTCGTTCCCCATTTTTCGGCGAAGTCTACAGGCATTGCGTGTTGAGTGGTGGATGGAACTCAACGTGCGCACTCCCTCGTTACCAGAGCGAGGAAGATGAAAATATTAATTTACAAATTAAAATTAAACCAGCTTCACGTTGTACCCCGCTCACAGCAGGGTAGGCAGAGGAAACCTAGTATTAAGATACTCCGTTCCTCAGTTTCTGCCGAATTTTGGAGGCATTGCGTGTTATTGTACAATTTATTTTCCATAAAAACTATAAACTAACCATCTAATAATTATGTTGTATACACATGTGTTAAATTGTATAATTTACAAGAATAGTGGAAACGCAAAAACAATGCAGCTTCGGTATGGAATAGCGTGGCGCAGCGTGCTATCATTGTATGCAGATTTCCTCTCAAAGGTGCTACCTTTATCACGTGTATACAAAATATAAATTTTCAAACTATACATGGCTTGGTATTTCATTATTACAGCCTTTCGAGATGATAACATTAGATATACAAGTGTCGTGCGTAATTACTTTTGTCTCAAAAGGAAACTGAATATAATGTTATTGTTTTTAAGTATGTGAGAAGCTAGGTTTTTTATTTTGTTATATATCTATTTCTATCTATACTTGAAATGAAATTGTAACTGATCGGTCTGTACGTGGAAGACATATCAGAAATATTATTGAACCCAAAACAATGATTATTTAAAATGTTTATCTGTACGTTTGTTTATGCTAATCTCAGGAACAGCTTAACCGATTTAATTAGTTTTCTTTACGCAAGCTTATCGGCGCTTAGTGTTTGTTTTGTTTCAATAGCTTAGTAAATATAAAAGCCATATCATTTAAATGATTATTTTATGGAATTGAATTGAATTTACTTTTCAATATAGGTACAGATATTATTTTTAATTTTCGTTTTGTAGTTCAAGCGAAGTCTCAGCAAGTCGCTAGTGTATATTAAAAGTCAATTGTAAAATATTTCTTATTTCTTTATAAAACCATTCACATAAGTAATTGAAGAATATTTTATTATATGAATGTGTTTTTAAAAGAAACTATTTGCAAAACTAAATAGTAATTGTGCAAAAGTTTGTAATATTGTATAAGTAAACCAGTTTTTCTTTTAAATTTTACTTAACCTTTTAATATCGATAATTATCGATGAGTAGAAATATAAAACCTCTTATCTTTTGACACAAGAATTTTAATATAAAGACTAGAAATACTATTTTAATATCATTAATCCACAGCGCCTCTTCAATAAGCATCGTTACTTATGTAAAAATACTATTATCGAAATCTTCGTTCGTTCTGCAAAGCAGGATCAGTAATGGAAACCTAGGGTGAAGAGACCCTTTTCTCCACTTTATATCCGGTTTTTATGATATTGCGAGCTTGTATCGTTGCTTTGTTCTATACCCAGTTGTAATTTAATAAATTAACATGTGTCACATTACAAAAGGGTTAAAAACATTTTCAACGCAGCTCTATTGCAAACTAATAACTATAATTTTTAACAAAAAAACCCGGATAAACCAGATCCCTTAAGAATAACTTAACTTAAACTCCCATCAAAGTTCCCTCGAAGTGTATTCTAATAAAAATTTTAATAAAAAACAATTATCGAAATCAGTTAGGGGGATATTAAGTTATTCGTCGATTTCTCGTTCACATATTTAATGCAAATTTAAAACTTCTGTTTTTTTTTATTTCATTCATAACATTATCATACCAAATAAAATTGAGGCTACAAGAGAAACACCAGCTTTCACAGAAAAAAAGAATCATCAAAATCAGTTCACGCTCAGTTTTGAGATAACAAACATAAAAAACATACAGTCGAATTGATAACCTCCTCCTTTTCTGAGAAGTCGGTTAAAAATTGCTCAAAAATAAAAAAAGTTATATCGGAATGCAACACCATTTACAATTTGTCACATAAACGATTACCACTTTAACTATTTATAAAAAGATAGTAAATGAACACAATTGCTTATTAAATATATATTAAAAAAAAAACAACAGAAACACAATAGTGACATTCATTGTTACAATGTAACGTTTACGTACGAACAATTATAGATCCAATTCTCATAAAACTATTGCGTAAATAAAGATGCCACGTGAGGATTTTAAAACTGAAAACATTATATATAACAAATGCGTAATTACTTTACAATGTTGTCTAGATAAATCAGCGTCACGCTGTATCCCGCACAGAGCAGGGTAGGCAGAGGCAACCTAGTGTGAAGACATTCCTATCTCTATATTATATACTAATTGTTCCCTTAAAATGATAATAATCTATTCCATCGTGCAGGATGCGAACCCACAACCGTCGTGTTTACATTCACCTGTTCACGCTGTTAGGCCGTCGTGGTACAGTAGCACGGCGCCGCTCTGTGAAAACGACCGTTGTGAATCCAATTTCCACTCAGGGGTATAAATTATTTTTGGTTTGTTGATCAAGCGTGAAATCTAGTCCCATCACCATAACTTAACACAAGGTTCCCTTTACCTACTCTGCTTTCCAAGAAATATTAAGAAGCTGCTTTTCTCATTCAACATTAATAAAGAGTTTTATTCGCTCATATAGATGAAAATGAATGTGTTTTGCTTTGAATGCATAATCAGCTTTGGAGTTTAAGGAGTATGAACCAATTAGCAGTGTTAAAGGGTAAGATGTATCCTTAACAAACATATATTTAGAGCTTTCAACACATGAGCTTGCCATAAGCAGCTAGTTCAAATAATTAAGTATTATCAGTATAACTTGACATATATAAAGCCTATCGTGGCCAAGCGGCACAAGGGTATGACTGTAACGCGATTGGGAGTTCGATCCCCACTCGCAAGAAGTGAAATATTTATTTACGTTTATATTTCCATTTCTTCGCTCTGGTGTCGAGGCAAAGCGCGGCGTTGAATTCTGCCACTCAATACGCAATACCTCCAGAATTCGAAATATAGTGGGGAACGGAATGTCTTAACATTGGGTTCCCTCTGCCTGCCCTGCTTTGTGCGGGATACAGCGTAAAGGTGAATTATTTTTTATTTTGAAATATATTAATATATGTTTTTTTTAACTTTACCCTGAATCCCGCACATAGCGACTACCCACCTGACTCCCACTTCCCACTGACTACCCAGTCAGTGGGAACCTGATAACCTAGTGTTAAAACTTTCGCTTCCCACATGCCTCCAAATTCTTAGAGCAATTATTATAGAGAAATTATTTCTTCAGCATTCGCCAAAACAAAATAGTTTTTAGTCACCAAGTACCACTATTTATCCAATATGGAGAATTAATACACAATTAACACTAACACAATTAATTTAACCATTATTTTTCTTATCAGGATGATACCAGCTTCCTTGAACTGGCTGTACAGTTTCATTGTTTGAGTATCGAACATTTCGAATAATTAACGTTCTGCGTACGCTCGGTGAGGGCTGGTCGGTCGTGACGTCGCGACCTCACACTATCTGTTGAGGTCTCACGATCGCGGCGTAGGCACGACTCTGGTTTCGTTAAGGTCTCGTGAGGCTTTTACTGAAAATATAATGTTTTCTAATATTTATATAACGGATTTTGAGTAATAGGTTGTTTGGGTAGAGAATTCCAGAATTCGGCAGAAAGTGGGGAACGGAGCGTCTTAACACTAGGTTCCCCTTGCCTACCCTGCTATGTGCGGGATACAGCGTAGAGATTGTTTGGGTTTGCGGCGTTGAGTTATGTAGTAATTTGTGTGTTTTGGTTGAATTAAACTTCGATTTAGTTATTTACTTTGGAATTGATTTCAGGATTGTCTAACTAAGCATCTAGTTATACTGTAAGTTTTTGTCGCTGGACTCGAAAAATCTATGTTATTTATATTGAACTTGGCTTCCATTGTCACATGATGTTATTGTTATTTATGATGGGATTACAAATTTAATCGACTGACTTTTTCTTCTTTAGTTATTTTATAAATGTTTCTATATATAAAAACATAATTTAATGACATTAAAATGTAAATTATGTAAATAAAAATAAAACATTAATAATAATAATAAGGTTACAGCCTTAATCTCTATTAGAGTTGTTTGAATATTGAACAAGGCGAATAATTAGTGATCTGCGTACGAAAACTACCTACCAAAGTAAATCGACTTTATTACAGTCACATCCTTGTGCCCCTGTGCCACGACGAGCTCTAGCGGACGTAAAGTAAAAACATATCATATACAGTTAAAATATATGAATATTGTTAAAAAAATAAAACTTTTTTAAATATTCCCAGTGACTGTGTAATAGAAGATCACTGTTTCCCAAAGGTAAGCTCGTGTTAACATGCTTACATTGCAAAATCGTGTGTTGCTTTAGGTTCCTGCTTCGGTTAGTCGAGTGATAAATTGACGACATAACTCCACTTACACTCCAATTGTTTTATATTTGGGTATGTTTTTTTAACCCAGACTTTAATTGCGGCTTCGCCCGCATGGGAAAATGAATAATATTACAATATTGTGTGTGTGTGTGTATGATACATAACAAATTCCAGGTGCCCATAGTGGGTAACATTGAAATAATTAATATGATGTAATATGGTCTATAGTCTTTTTCGATAGAGGATCTATCCGATATTATTTTCTTATTTCCATTCGAACCGGCAGTTCCTGAGCTTAGTGCATTTAACCAAACAAATCCATTAGACTTACTTTATAATTGATTATTTAATTCAGCTTCACTATTTTTTGGTAGTAGGATAGATAAAGGGAATATTCAGAAGCTCTGATCTTTGTTTTCCATCTGAATTTGAGGTATGTGGAGGGAAAATTAAGTAATAATTGTATTATTAATAAATAACACATATGTATGACTAAGTAAATAAATTATAAAGGATGTGCGAGCGCAGAAAATGTTTTCGTAGACCTTTCTGTATCACGCACGACTATCTGCGTCAACCCTGAGCAAAACAGAATATGTGGTCGCATTACAAATAAGCATTCACTTATATCATATACATCCATATAGAACTTAATTGGCATTCAGATATATGCACATATGGACTGAAAGGAATCGAACCTGTGACCGAATAACTAGCACTAATCATTAGTCTAATTGAAATCTTTAGAGAGGTCTACGACTACTCTAGCTAGGCTAGTGTGCTCTTGTAATACTAGCTTTTACGTGCAGCTTCGCTTGCGTGGTCCAATGGAAATAGATATACATGTCGCATTTTAAGTTTCTGACCGTACATCGTAACTATAAACATAGTGGAATATAAACGGATATATGGGCTATAGAATACAATATCTTTTCGAACCAGTTGTTCAAAAGATTAGAACGTTCAAACTAACAAACGTTTTAGTTTCACGCTGTATTCCATACATAGCAGAGGCAGAGAAAACCTGGGAATGCAGTTAGATTCTCTGTTTCTCATCAGGACTCTGCGTTCCCCACTCTCTTCGTTCCGGTGCACCACGACAGGTTCATATTATTCATTGTGTGTGGTATTTTCTAGTGAATAATAATAAATTCGACCGCTAAGCTAGACATCGTCTAGCCTTCTCAAATCATTTGAGAACCGGTATTTCACATAGAGTCCTAAAATAGTCTATAATAATATAAAGGCATATTAAGATTTGTGGGTAATAAAAGAAACCGGTTATCTGGTATGCAGACAGACGTAACGGCATTGCCTGATGCGTTTTCTTACTTTAATTAGTTATATTTATTGGGGCCATGAATGTTATTCATTTATTCGCCCTGACAAAGGGCAGCGTTGAGTTTCGCCACTCTATTCTTAATGCCTACAGAATTCGGTGGAAATTGGAAAGTGGAGTGTCTTAATACTAGGTTCCCTCTGCCTACCCTCTGATTAATCGTGAAGATGATTTTTTATAGTGTTAAATGAAAATTGTTTTTCCATATGTATTGCTTTCCAATATTTTACTTCTACATTTCATATTATAGTTGTTTTGACGTACCAAATTAAAGTTGACGTTCTACTACAAGTAATGAGGACGATAAGGAGCTGCACGAACTGCGCCGCTCGCTCCCTATACACATATACTATTAATATAGTCTAGTCACAGTATGCTTTTCTAATAAACATGTGAAAACTGGATTATTTAAAAAAAATATAATAATAATGTACAAACTCTTCGCAGAGGATTGATCAAAAATACTAATTTTGGATTCAGTCACGGGGATCTTACTGGGGAACTAAAAATATCGTTAGGGTTAAATCCAGATCGAAGATATCATATTATTTTCATAGTTGTTTCATGATGATTAATTATTACGAGTGAGTTAAATACAGTTTCTCAGATTTTATCACATAGTCACAGTCACAAAGTTGCGGAGACAAACGACCGTGCTAGAGTTGGCAGAGAAAATTCAGTGCTGAGACACTCCGTTTTTGAATGTATCCTCAAATTCAAATTCACTGCATGTTGAGTAGCGTAAATCGAGTAAACGAAGTAGGTATAACATAATGTATCACGCACACTGCTGTCTCTCCTCACCTTGAATTTAAGCTGTTATGACAACAGTCATATGAATCTAATATATTGAGCTGTTTTAAATGTTTAATTTGTATGTATTTCAAATAGATTTTTTAATTTATATTTTACATCATAAAAATAAAATATTATATTTTGTAAAACACCTGAACATAAAATTTATCTTTTAACAAAATAAATGTTAAAAACTAAATATAAAAATACAAAAAAAATAAAAATATTTATTTATAAAAAGACTCTTTATCCCATCAAGCAGTAAATACTCCATTTCTTACTTTCCGCTCAATAATTGCTTTGATGCTTGGTGAGTGGCGGAACAGAACGCTGCGTTTCGTCTACCAGAGCGAGGGAAGACAAATAGTTTAAACATCATTCATACCAATTACTGCACTACGACGTCATTTACGAGTATATCTCATGTAAAAATAAATCAGCTTCACGCTGTATCCCGCACAGAGCAGGATAGGCAGGGGGGACCTATTGTTAAGATACGAGAAAATAATTAAATTGAAATAATATAAAAGTAATAAAACAAAAAAAATATATGTGTAAGCTTAATATAAGCCAAGTAATTATAGCCATTAAGGAAGTAATAAAATTAGTCTTCTATACATGTGAGGTTCTAAAATGCACGGTATCAGATACCAGCAGGTCCGTGAGGGCCACCGCTAACTTGTCTGGTCGCATCGTATCTCGCTATCTCACAATTTGCATCCTTACGAACGAATGTACTACATATTACTATGTACTTGTACATTTACAGAGGTGCCCCTTTGAAATATTACAAGTCTACATTTGTCCAGAATTGTTTATACAATTCTATTTCAAAAGAAGTGATTTCATTTAGTCTGCGTAGTGAGTAAGCTAATGGTTACTAGAAAATTTAAAAATGCGGCGTTGAATTTCGCTACTCATCATGTAATGCTGAAAATTAGGCGGAAAGTTGGGAAACCCGCAATTTAATTCTTTGATGAAAGTTAAACTTAAAAGTATTGAGACGATCTGCTCCCCATTTCCTTCCGAATTCTAGAGGCATTGCGTGTTAAGTGTCGGAACTCAACGCCGCGTTTCGCCTCGACACCATAGCGAATAAATGAAAATATTAAATAAATATTTGATTTCATCGAGTGGGGATCGACCCCACAACCCGTCGCGCTTACAGTCACACGCATGTGTCACGACTGGTCTTTCTCAGTCAAATGTTTTATTAAAATATAAATAAAGTATTTAAAACTGTTACAGTTTTTTGTTAAACATACAATTATTCGATAAAGGTTTTTTGTACCTAGCATTTGATCAATGTCACATTGAATTATTATATCTAGAATATATATAAAATAGATCTATAATAAATATAAGAATTATTATGCATCTAAACCAACTCTGCTAGAGATGTTTATAAAAATGTTAAGAATCTCAGCCTATTAACCGTTACAGTCTTAAAAATAATTTAGCTTCAGAATTAAAAAAAAAGAATACGCATATATAGGCAGGGCCGTGGGAATTTACTAGTTGTTTTTACAAAACGTGACCTCGAGAACAGGATTTCAAAATATGCTTACATCATAATAGGCTTGTTTCATGCTAATGTTTTATGACTTCCTTAGTCTAAGTCTTATATTTCTGGTTATAATTACAATATTTTTTTACTTTACTTAAGTTATAAAGCTTATTATACAGCATTTGATTAATAAATCAAATATAATAAGTTTTTTTTGTGTTTTTATGCGTGTTTGTAAGAAAATCAGCTTCACGCTGTATTCCGCACGAAGCAGGGTAGGCAGAGTGAGCCTAGTGTTAAGCGACTCCGTTCCCCAATTTCTGCCGAATTTCTGGAGGCATTGCGTGTTGAGTGGTAGAACTCAACGTCGCGCTTTGCCACGACACTAGAGCGATGAAATGGAAATATAAACGCAAATAAACATTTCATTTCCTCGAGTGGAAATCGAACCCACAACCGTCGCATAACAGTCCCATCCTTGTGCTGCCGTACCACAACGGTATTTGTTATAATTTTTTAATTGTCGATTTTGGGTAAAAAAAATTGTTTATCTTACTATAAATTCGTTCTCAAGGTGACATTATTTCCAATACATAAAACAGGCCGTCGAGATATAGAAGCACCAGTGACGGTTGTGGGTCCTATTTTTACTCAGAGGAAAAA
>DWGR01004531.1:0-11079 GCA_018247715.1 Heliconius burneyi
GTATCCTGAGGCAGCATCCCGCATATGCCATATAGAGTATTAACTATTTTCGCTCTGGTGATAGGAAATACGCGACGTTGAATTCCGCCACTCAAACCTTGTAAATTTGTCAGAAAATGGAGAAGAGGATATTTTAACGCAAGATTCTCTCTGCCTCACGGATACAGCGTGAATTTAAATATAATTGTTATTAAGAATCAATAATATTAATAATGCTGGTAATAATATTAACTAAAAATAAAATATAAATAAAAGTATAAGTATAAATATAAGTATAGACACCTTTAAAAATCCCACGACATCAAAATGAAAATCACGAATCCATCTCGAAATTGGATTTTTCAGAATATCCACCATAAAATTTTCATCCCTCTTAAACAGGGGTTAATAAATAATACTGTTCCGGTACACGAGCGTCACCCGAAGAAGCGTAATCTCGGTGCGCTAACGGTTCAAGTTGAGAAGATTTTTCACGCGAGTTAGAAATTGGTACCATTAAACGCAGGGTATATCAGGCTTACTGTGCTGTAAGGGATTTTAAATAGAAAGTGGCTTTCTGGAATCGTTTTTGTGTTTAAAGTTTTAAACTGAATATAGTTGGTTTTGTAGAGCAGTTAGGACTCTACTATATGGTAATTGTGACCTCGATATGGTGCTCTTTATATTTTTTATATATGTGTTTTTATTTTCATAGTGGGGAAATGGAATTTAGAGGTAAATCTCTCCATTTTATGCTCCTTTCTATTTACAGACCCTATTTAATACCATTTATTTTTATTATAAAAAGCAATAAGTAAAACTGAATGTGCTGTGGCATCTTATTAAACGATTTTTTTAACTTAATGATGAGTTGATTCATAAAGTAATATATTATAATGTGTATAGACATCACTTTTTATTATAATAGCGATGGCTGTGATTACGACTCCTACTCGAGGGAATGAACCTCTTCACTTTGTTTACAAAACAAAGCTCGTAAAGATCCACGTTTAACATGCCATATCACAAAAATTAGGCAGAAAAAGGAGAACATAGTGTCTTGACACTAGGGCCACTCTGGCTACCCTATCATATTCTATTTACAGCGTAAATGGATTTTTATATAATTATGGATTATTTATAATCATTCGTTTCATCGATCATCCAATCATCGATTTTTTTTAACTTAGCATGGAATTAAGTGAAGAAGTAAAACGCTAAGATAGGCATTTTAGAGTTTTATATGCTATTAAATTTTTTTTCATTTTCCGTCTAAAACTGCACGCAAACAAAGTTGTGGGCGACGACTCGTATATACGATGAATCACTGAAACATTTTTATTAATTAATTGCTATCTATTCATAAAGCAAGTGAAAATTGTTTACGTACCAAAGTAGAAATGTAAAATACCAAAATTCTATGAAAACAGAAAAGGCTTTGGCGACTGCGGATTCAATTAGCACTCGGTTTCATCCGCCCAATACGTTCTCTGTATTTCCAAATATACTAGAAATAGCTTTCGTGTGGTTTAATTTCATTGACTGTTTTGACAGATTTTCGATTTTATTATATTACAGGTTCGTTCGTGGCTCTACCTCTCTACATATATCTATAGTCATTGGTGGATTTTAAATTGAAAACCTAAGGGTTAATTAATTTTCAAGGATTTGGCTTTCATATCATTTAATATATAAATATAATATTGTGTATATAAATGATTACACATATTTACATATGGAATAATGTTGTAGATTCGATTTTACTCAGGAGAGTGAGAATATCTTCATACTCTACTAGGCAAGAGATTATAAAATAGAGTTTCGTCACCTGAAGCAGTGTCTCAAATATTGGACGAAAAATGGAGAATAGAGCGTTTTGATATTAATTTCCCATGCTTTGTGGGACAAGCGTGAAGATACATTTACACAATGGTTTTATATGTTATATGATTAGTTTATAGATTGGTAAATAATTATAATAAATCACTCCTATACTCCTCTATCATCTTCAAATGGGTTACTTCATTTAATATTTTGAAGCTAAAATACAAACTTATATAATATTTTTTCAGTCGCTTTCAATACAATACTTGTAGTAGAAAAATATCTAATATTATATATCGAAACGTTATAGTTTATGGCACAGTAGGGATACGCCAATCTAAATATGTTAGTTATGTATACAAACTTCACTCGAGGGAATGTTTATATGTACATATATAATATGAATAAGAATTTCATGATTCTGATTAAATTAGAAAAAGTTTTGATAGGCAAAGTAGAGCTTTAGATTTAATTTGGTAGATAGTTTTAGTCAAAAGCAGAGAAAATGGAGTGACTTACTTTATCGAACTTTCAATATAGTATTTTTTTTTCACGCTACGAGTATATCCCGCATGTAATACTCTTCACATTCTATTTTCCATATGGCAGAGTAGAAAAATAAAACGTTGTGTTCAAACACTCCATCACTTACTTTCCACGTAAAGACGTAGACTGTTTATGAGAGAAATGTATTACAGAGAGTAATAAATGCGAGAATTATATTTATAGTGACTTCAATAAAAGTAAAACTCTATAAAGTGTATGCTAAAATTAATATGTTACAGTCATATTCCTTGTATTTTATCGCCTAACCCAATATCACATGCTGACCAAACAATTTTGCAACTAAGTTTCCGCTTCTCGACGTATGTAGAGTTAAAATCAAGGGAGTAACATTGGTCTAACCAATATTCGAAATGCAAAGCGAAACAAACCTCATATTAAATTTAATTAGGATTTTCTATATATATGTTTGTAGACGACTTATGGTATAGCGGCATAGTGTATAACTTTAAGCGCTATGGTTGTAAGTTCGATTTCTATTCGTAGCAATAAAAAAATAAATGATTTCAATTTCCTACAAAAAGACAAAATGAAGTTTTGAGTTTTACAACTTAACACATAATGCCTCGAGAATTTAGCGGAATGTGATCTACGGAAGTATCTACCACTAGGTTCCCTCTGCTTGCACTGCTACGAGCAACAGCTACGAGCTGAAAAAACATTAAACACATCACTGTGTCAGCAGCTATCGGAAATAGATATTAAAACTTATTTAAATTAAACAAAAACAATTATCGAATTTCAGAGTTTATTACATGTAATTAATAGTTCAAATAAATCACAGTACGTTTACAGTATTACTGCTGATAATAGTTTGGCATAATATTATTATTGCTATCATTAAGTGAAATATTATATTATCTCATTTTATTAGTGTTACGAATATGTTTCATATCGCCTATCGCAGGGTAATGAGAAAATTCTCGATTTCAAGACACTATTATTCCTTATATTGCGTGTTGGTGGCGAAATTCAACGCCACCCTTTCTTTTATCAGTTTTCCATACCTAATGTCCATTATATATTATAGGGTTGGGTGGCAGAACTCATCGTCACATTTTGTATTGTCTAAGCGGTGAATTAACGTTTTTGAAAATTCTAATTATATTTCTAAGTGGGAATTGAATCTATACCCGTCGCATTTATACTAACACGCTATTCCAACACACCACGATTTCCTTAAAAATACAAAATAAAATTATATAATAAATTTCAAAGCATTTAAACAAATTATAAATTGAATTGAAAGTTTGAAACATAATATGTAGAGCGGACATCCGCGTGATGGCAAGTTGCTGCTTACACGAATATTGTAGACTGATTACAGTTTAATTGTTTGTCACCGTTTTACTATTGACTTTTTTATTTGGCTTCACGCTGTGTCTCGCATTTAGCAGGGTAGGCAGAGGGAACCTGGTATCCCCTTTAAGGTACTTCCCTTCCCATTTTCCCCCGAATCCTCTATGCATCGCTTGTGGAACAGCGGGATTCAATGGTGTGTTTTGTCTCGTTACCAGAACAAGGAAAACGTTAAATATTTAATTTACTGCCAAACTTTTTAGCTTTATAATAGTAATATAGCTTCAAAAAGACTTGCAAGCACTCTAGAATTTTTGTACGATTACAAAGCTACAGCCAGCACGGACAAATGTGATGAAAAAAAACGTGTTTAAAATATAAAATAAATAAGAAATAATAATAATGTGCAAACTGTTACATAACAAATAATATTGCTATTTAATATCAAAATCGAACCTGCGATCATCTCCCAACTTTACCATTCTTAAAGTCCGCCATATCTTTTATAATCCCACCCACACTCGACGTCACTAGCAGAAAATCTCCCCAAGTATGTTAGAAATCAAATGCCAAAACTTATTCAGAGTTGTAGACTCCTCGATCTGATTACAACTTTTGGAATGTTATCGTCACTTCACTAATCACGAGCTACGAGAAAATTGAACACGATTAACTTTAATTCTAGAAATGTATATTGGAAATGTCGCTCAGTGGGACAATGTCTGTATGTAAATAAGTTGTGGATTTGATTTCTTGTTTAGGAGAGTGATTATATTTATATTGATTTTGATACACGAAAAGAGCGTGACTATTAGACGGTAGGGTAGGCACGAAATATACCCTTTATTTTCTGTGCCTACCTTACCGTTGAAACGTGAATGCGTGAAGAAATGCAAGTACTAAGTGGCTGCCTGTGAGGAAATCGACTCGGTCGCGTCTTAACGCTGTCGCGCCCAGCGGTTAGGGACCGTTAGCTCCTTTAGATTAATCAAAAAAGCTTTCTACAACTCTTTATGGTGTATTGAATTTTACAAATCAAGCCCTTTCATTTGATACCCATATTAGGAAGGGTGTGTAAAAATTTGTAATCTGCCATTTTCTTAAGGCGGTCATTTCAAATTTCAACTTAATTGGACACTGGGAAGTGGATTTAATTGACTTCTTAAAATTATACCTTCACTAATACACAAAGTCAAATAATAGCTTGTAATTATTCTTTCTCTGGTTACACGTTCAATATAAGAACAAATGTACGAGTATATACGAACTGGGCGGCATCAAAGTAGAATGAGCCAAAAGTGAATATATTTTTGAAGTCCAATATTTTTTCCTACATATATTAGGATAAGTTGAGAGAGCTTAGAGTGTTAAGACAGATTGATCTATGAATTAGGGAACTGAGCGTGAAACTGCTGATCTCAACGCTGTACTTTTGTAATTCATCACGGAAATGAATAAACCCTCTATTCACCATTCGGTTGCAGTTACACGTTATACTACTGTAGCCCCAATTCTAGCTGTGTGCGGGATACAGCGTGAATCCAAAGATACTCTGTTAAAATTAAAACACTTCCGTTCTCCACTTTCCGCTGAACTCTGAAGGCAGCGTGGCATGACTGGATGGAATTCAAAGCCTTTGTCATGTTAGCGCAGCCGGAAAAATTAAAAATATTAATTTCCCCGAGTGCAAATCGAACACAATCGTCGCTTTTTTCGTTGTGCTCCTTCGCCATAACTGGGAAGAGATTTCATATTATATAAGATTAAAATTTCTTACCAAATTACTAAACACAACCTCGAAAAAAAAACAACATTTCACGGTCAGCTAGTTAAAAAGATTTTGTTTTATATCAAAAAAACATTAAACATCAAAAAATCTGAAATTGGATAAAGGAAAATGTTATCACGAAACTCTGTATTTCTTAATCTCGTTGACTTTAACCCCGGAAATTAAAGAATTCAACGCTCGAAGCCTACTTACTGTTCAGATATGAAATATTTTATAAACATTATATAATATTACAAAATTATATAAAAATATCTTATGTATGTTACGTAGCAATGTAATACACTCGTACTAATTTTATGTATTCGAAAAATATGTCATACTAGCAAAATCTTTAGCAATTTCATAATCCCCTCCCATCCCATCTCTCATTCTCTCATTCTTATAATCCCCTCCATCTCTCAGCGTTAGTCCGATAAAAATCGAAAAACAGACAGACAAAGATCTTAAAATTGTATGTTTGTGCTTTGGTATCGTGTAAATTACTCTATGCACTAGAAAAAAACTATTACTTTGAACTATAGCATTACGCTATATTTCACATATAGAACCTAGCATTAAGATATTCATCTCCACACTTTTCCGTCAATTTTCTAAAGATTATGTATTGAGTGGCGAAACTCAACACCGTGATTTATCCATTCGTCAGTAAGAAATAAATAACTTCTTCGAGTAATCGAACCTACAACCAGCACCATCAGCATCAGCAACTCAAACCTGTCCTTGAAGCATCATTATAAAACTTTAAGCATTTATATAAATTGTAATGGTAATACCAACTAGATGACACCCTCAAATCGCTATGAACGAGCAAATTTGTTGTTTCCCACCGTAAAGTGTAGATAAGAGAGCATTGCGGTTACATTTCAGAGACTAATAAAATGTTATCTTTTATTTAAGAATATTCAGATATTTATTTTTATATTCAAATTAACTAAATAACTATATAAAGGGCTCGCCTTTTTTGTGCTCTAAAGGATTGTAAGTTTTAAAATTTGATAAACTTTTCATGCTTTCATGTGATTTCGAGATAATTTTTGGTCTGGACACGGACAATAGAATGACCTTATAAGAGTTTCAGTACTTCTGAGGTACAGCACCCTAAAGAAATAATATATTTGAATGAATGGTGAATTTTGTATAACATATTAATTTATTTTTAGGTTTCGCGAAGTAAACTTCCCCGTGTTTCGAAACGTTAAGTTTAAAGAAAGCCTTCTTGTTTAAAAACCTTCCTCTATCTATGGGTTATCCAAGACAAAATCAATCTAATTCGTAGTTCCTGAGATTATCGCGACCAACCAGACTGTTCAGCTTTACAATATTATTATAGAAATGTAGATACAGATAATACAGAAATGCCTTCTTTTCATATAAAAATTCTAAATTGAAGTAGAATTTCCTTTCACAGGCTACATCTAGTGAATGTAGTATGACACGCAACCTATATAGAGGAGATAGCATTGTTTGGATGTAGATAACCTATTTACGAACAAGGGACAGTGAGACAATAGTTAGATTGATTGAATGATGAGCGAACGGAGGGTAGTGTGTTTACTTTATTTATTTGTTTACACTTGGAAAGTCTTATTAAGAAAAAAATGCCTAACAGGATTTGAACCCGCTCTTCTTGAAATGGAGTCTGAGGCTGATTATGCCAAATGTCAATATATTTATAAGACCAATTGAGAAAATTATATTAGTCGCTGGCGGTGCATGGGTGCGTACTCCATACGAGTATCCTTCATTAGGTTACCATTGGTATCTTATTAAAAACATATATATAAAAAAATATTACCCAGAGTGGGATTGAACCCACAACCATCGAATATACCGTCATTTACTGTACCACTGCGCCATGATGTATACTTCTAATGAAGTATAGCATATAACCATGTTCTCCAAGCGATACTATAAATGCAATTTGCCCGTTCTATTAGGCTTTCACGGCATTTAACTTAGGTCAAAGACAAAATTCAAAGTAAGCATCACTTTAGATGTTTTTACCTCTTGATGGTATTTCTACACCTCAAAGTAAATGATCAACCCGGCACAGTGATATGGCTGATGTGAATAAAATAAAAAAGAACATATTCCAGTCGGGAGCTGGAATATTATTTTTGTTTATTTCTTGACTCTGGTCACAAGACTCAACATGACTCGAAAATCGGGGAACGAAGTGTTAGAGCACTAACTTCCCCCTGCTACGCTGGTATGTGGGGGATATGGTGTGGTGCGATACAACACTATTACAATAGCAAATTTGTGTAGTTTCTGCGTCTCCACAGGGGGAGGTTAGTGTTACATCACTCCGTTCGATCATTTGGTAAAGTTGTACTAGCATTATATTGCACGAGATAGAAAAGCTCTTTATGAGACCTACCTCCATAATCATAGGAATTATGTTCTCGAAGGTCAACTGAGGTCTCTCACTATCTCTCTTATCACTCACTCTTGCTTTATAAATCTCTTTTGTCTTTATAACTTCACGTTCCACACATAGCAGGGTGGGCAGTGAAAATCTGGGAACCTAGACGTTAATACACTCTGGTTCTATTAAAATACTTCCGTTCTCCACTTTCTGTCGATTTCTGAAGGTATTAGAGAAGGTGTTAAGTGAAGGATAAGAAACCTTTAGATATTTCTAGTGGGAATCGAATCCGTGAATCCGAATTTTTTTAATTCTATTTTTTAATTTTTTTTCTTAACCGCAGTGCAGTGTTTACATCAACAACAGTGAGCACTGAGTAATAATTTGGTAATCAGTGAAATTCTCGTCGTTATCGATTATAAGGAATTTCCGTCGACATTGATGGATCGCCGCGGGCAGGAATTTTGCTGTCACCGGTGATACTTTAGCTTGGTACAAATTAAAAGAATGTAGATTTATTTGTTGCACGCTGTATTTCATATACTGCAGGATACTCACTTGTCGTCCATATTTAGACATTCAGACATATAATGGTGAGAGGTAGGCAGGGAGACCGTCATGGCGCAGGGGCACAGGAGTCTGGCTACAAACGCGACAGTTAAGAGTCCAGTTACCATTCCAGAGATTGAAATATTAAAAAAATATCATATTTTCGCTCTTGTAACAAATCAAAGCACGGCGTTGAGTTCCACTGAACAACACACAATAGCAAAGAAGAAAAAAAATCATTTGTCCGAATATGGAGAACGGCAGTTTCTTAATCCATTTTCGAAGTAAGCAGTGCCTTATTATTGTGCCTTATTATTAGGTTTCCACGTTCTTTATACTAGCTAGCTTTATGTGGGATAAGGCGTAAAGCTAATAAAATGTTGAGAGGCAGAATTCATTCTTCTTACCAGAACGAAGATATAAACATTACTAATTATTCTTGGGATCGAATCCATACGATTTGCGTCCCACTGCAAAGCAGCGAAGAAGCCTCTTAGTAAAATGTTTAATAATTGTTTTAAATGTTCCTTTTGTCATAAGCCCTTGGTTGAAAAATAAGGATCAATCAATTTAATACTTCAACCAGCTTACTTTTTAAATAAAAAAAAACTTAACACTGTATCCCGCACACAGCAGGGTAGGCAGAGGGAACCTAGTGTTAAAACACTCCATTTCCCACTTTCCACTGAATTTCAAAGTCATTTCATGCTGAGTGTTGGTACTCAACGCCGCGCTTTGCCACAACCCCATCTTACTTTTTTACTATTCTTTTTTTACACAAAAACGCTCCACTATTTAATTTGCACCACACAAAGCTCGACTTTCATTTAAGCACACTTGAAAGTAAATATGGCGGGGGAAACTTTTCTATTACTTGTGTTTGTTATTGGGTGGGATTCTTTCACTTTTTTCTGTGTGCAAAATATTTTCCATACATTCTATTCTATTTGTTGGCATCGACGATTGTTACTTTATACAGAGTGTTTGTCTAATATAACGCGGGAACTTTTGAAATCTTTTCGGCCGAATTCTGGAAATATTGCGTGTAGAATATCGAAACACATCCCATGCCTTCTTAGATCTGTTATATATTTCAGCTTCACGCTATATCTCGCACACATCAGGGTAAGCAGAGAGAACCTAGTGTTAAGACACGCCGTTTCCCACTTTCTGCCGTATTCTGGAGGCATTGATGCCAGAGCGAAGAAATGAAAATATAAATTTAAATAAATATTTAATCTCCTCGCGTGGGAATCGAACCCACAACCAGTCGGTCCTTACAGTTATACCTTTTGCCCCTACACCACGACTGGCCCCTCTTTCTTAAATCTATTATTCATTATTAGGTATTGGATGTATTTTTTTCTTTTTTCCGTTTTTGCTAAATTTGATAAATTATGAGAACATACTCGTGTGGTCTCCACTTCTCTCATATCATTTGTACACCATACACTTTCATTGCATCTTCTGATTTTGTTGGTAAAGGTTGCCTAGTAGAGATCACTTGTAGTGATAAGGCCGCCTTTTCACCAAAATGTATTTTTTATTCTATTTTATCTAATAAAATATTTAATAATTTCGATTTAAGCTTACTGTTTTCTACTAAAATATGGCGTAGAGTTCCACCACTTAACACGTGATCTCTGGAATTTTTGTGGAAAGTGGAGAAAGGAGTGTTCTAACGCTATTTTCTCCTAACCTCTTCTGCAATACGAGTATACATACAATACACTGAAACTAAATAAATGGCTCGCTCTAGCAACTGAAACGCAACCAACAGTGAAAAACAACAAGCTAAATAAAATAAGAAAATAACTGAACTGAACTGGAAAAAATGAAACGGTTATTATGAGCCCATTTCATAAGTGAGTCCAAGGTTTTCTAGGTTTCTTATTAAATATTTTTTTACTTTCACAGTCATTTATATAGTTGCTGTAGTAGACTTTATTCAGAACGAACACAATGCAGTTTTCACATTTGCTCTATAGCTCACCTCATCTGACTTGAAGAGGTATTATTGCGTTAAAACTAGGTTAGTGTGGAAGAAAATGAATGAAAACTTTAAGTATTTTAGCTTTTTTTTATGTAATTTTTTTCTTTCGCTTTCAAAAGCGAAGTGTAATTTTGTTGTTTGGTTGTGAAATTTCATTTTGTTGGTTATTGTTATGTTATGTTGTCTTAAAATGTTACACCTCATTATAAATGCGACGGTAGTGGGTTCGGTTCTGGCTCGTGGAAAGTAATTATTTTAATTTCTCACTTTCCCTCGCTCTGGTAACCAAGACCAAGTGCGGCGTTAAGTTCCGCTACTGAACAAGGTATATCTCTAGTGAGTGACTTAACACTAGTAATTTTAGGTAACCCTTTATAAAGCGCAATGTAACATAACTGCGTAGATTGCCAATGGCATAGTATTTTTTGACGAAAAAACTAAATAACCTAAAAAACCTTTATACGAGAGATATTTTTTTGGGTTTAAATGTCTTAAATACATTGTGATACTGGCAGTCACTCGAAATATTAAGGCCCAATATGCTGATACTGGGCGCGGCTGTAAGAGGAGTGTTCTGAAAGACAAAACGATCACCTGGAAAGCAAGGCCAAGTTGGCCTCGAAGAAACTGGGGGTCATCAACAGAGCGAGACGGTACTTTACGCCAAAACACCGTTTGGCCCTATATAGGGCCCAGGTTCGGCCTCATATGGAG
>DWGR01004532.1:0-11079 GCA_018247715.1 Heliconius burneyi
TTAACAGAGAGTCCTTTTTGCCTACATATCTTGGCACAGCGGAAGAACTTCTAACAGTAATTACCTTCTCGATGTATATGAAATACAACAAGACAAAATGTGGCGTTGAGTTCTTTCACAAAAATTCAAAAATTCATAGTGTTTAGGAATCAGGAGTACTTGTATGCTATGGGTATCCACTGCCTTTTATATGTGGATGCAGCGTGAAATTTAAAAAAATACATACACGAGTTCCGCTACCCAACTCACAATACCTCCAGAAACCGGTGGAAGATGGAGAACAGAGTGTCTTAACATTAGGTTCCCTCAGCCTACCTTTCTGTTTGCTACAAAAATTGTCTTTAATATATGTATGCCATACCATATAGTAATATATTCTAAATGGAGAATGAAATATCTTAACACTAGGTTCCCTCTGCTGTAAGCTTCCAAAATTATACATAATACATGCCATATATGGTAATATATTCTGTATGACATATATAGGGAACCAAGAGAGGTAATAAGGGAACCAAACAATACTTGTTACGTACCATATAATCCCATACGATAGCATTGTTGAATTGTACTGACATTGACTGACAGTTTGTAAGCAAGTGAATGAGGGTCCTTGGACAATATGAATACGTCATTGTTTCAGTTTTGATACAAGCATTCGGGATTTGTCTCTCACCTTGTATGATATCTATGTGACAATTTTCTATTTCAACCTGGCAATGCCTCCGGGAATGAAAGTGTCTTATCACTAGACTTTCAGGTTCCCTCTGCCTACCCTGATCTGTACGGGACAATAATATGCCATATGTATGATTAACTATATATACATCATATAACTTGCTGTTTTCCGTACAAAGCGAATTTAAAGATAAATTGAACATTTGTTATTGCTACTCTAGAAAATACGCTTTGAAGCCGTCATGGCGCAGCGGCACATCCTATAAATATAAACACGAAGGATGTCGCTTCAATTCCTACTCGGACGAATGAATTAATTTTTATTCTTCGTTTAACGACGTAAAACGCTGTCTTAAAAATTACATGGAAAGTGGACAACGCTTTGTCCCAAAGTTATTGGATAAAATAAACGAGATAGCAATTCTAAAAGCTATCGCTTAAAAAGTCCATTTTACTTATTACAATATTTTTCTCTTAAGGCAAAGAGAACTTAGTGTTACGACTTCTGGAGTTTTGAGCATTGCGCGTTGAATGGCGGAACTCAACGCCGCGTATTGCCTCAACAGCAGAACGAAACGAAATTAAAATATAAATTTTCAATAAATATTTTTATTTCTCGACTGATGATCGAACCCACAACCAGTCGCGTTTACAGTCACACGCTTGTGCCGCTGCACCACGACTGGCCTCAATAAATATAGTATCAAAGTAGATAATCTATATAAAAAATATTATGACGGTTGAAGTCACGAACGAACTGCAAATTGCAGGTCTCATCCCCAAAGTAATCGGTTACTGAGTTCGTTGAACAAAAATCTTGTATCTGATGTGATTTATCCTGTGAAGCACTCGCATATCATTTTTTTGTCGATTTTTTTAATATAGATAACAAATATATAATGTTTCAATAATTAGCTTCACGCTGTATCCCGCACACAGCAGGGTAGGTAGAGAGAACCTAGTATTAAGACAGAATTCTGTAGGCATTGCGTGTTGTGTGACGGAACTCAACTCCGTCCTTGGTGCCAGAGCGAAGAAATGAAATATTAAGAAATAATAATTCATTCAACTTACGACCGTCGCGTTACAGTCACTCTCTTCTGCCGCTGCACCATGACGGCCTCAACTTACTTTAAATCTATATAAATGTACGTAAATTCATATAAAAGGTAATATATCTTTTTCTATAATGCATTGCACAGCTTATTAATTTCTGCAAACATGATATATAGAGTACGGTATTGCCCTAACGTACAATGTCTCAAAATTAAGAGGAAAATTGGAGCTGCATTTCTTAACACCAGGTTCCCTCTACTTACACTGATATATGCTCATGCATGCATATGCAATATAAGCATATATAGTAGTGTTTTAGGTAGAAGATTACTATTAGTTCAAAGATGACGAAATCTAAATTTGTCATCTTAGTCATCGCTAGTAAACACAGAAGAGTAAGTGAAATCAATCTAGTGTTAAGACACTCAAGTCCCTACATTCTGAATTTTAAGACATTGCATATTGAGTGGCAGACGATACAATAATTAACAATGATTATTAGGTCCTGAACAGTCACAAACAGAACCATTTGATAGAGGTCCATACTATGAGGTATCAAATGTCTTCCACACAGTAGCTTCACAAATTAGCCCCCAAATTGAAATACTATATACCTATACGACGCATATATTGTCATCAAGATTGATTTAGTTCACAAAATAATTGTATTCTATATGCTAAAGCCTTTAGTGCACCTGCACTGCCATTTTGTTTTTAGCTTCATGCTGTATCCCGCACATAGCAGAGGAGAACCTGAACCCCCATTAAAACACCGTCCGTGTTGAATGGCGGAACTCAACTCAACTCAACAATTTGCTGGTTCAATTTGGTTGTGGGTTTAATTTCCGTTCGGGGGGATGAAATACATATTTAATATTTCTCATTATTTTCGTTCGCTCTGGTAACAAAGCAAAGTGCAGCATTGTCTACCTGCCTCTCAACACTCAATCAATGCATCAAGAAATCAGCAGAAAATAGGAAACGAAGTTCTTCACACTAAATTCCTAGAAACCCTCTGACTACCTTGAAATGTGCGGGATACTGTGAAAAAAGTTACAATAAATATAACTTTGATAATAAAATGTCAACGATTAAATCAACAAACAGAGTGTTCTGGCACTCTCTCCTTATTATATGATAAATAGAAGCTTTCAATTTAATATTAATACTTCATTCCAGACCTCCAGTTCCCAATCGACGTGTCGGGAGTACAAAACGACCACCCGTTCCTAGACGCGGATTCTCTGCAGTCCCTCTTCAGGCGGCTCACAGCTTTGAACCGCTGTGCCAGCATGAAGCTGGAACATCATCATCATCAGAAAAGATCTGTAAGTCCTTGTTGTAATATTTCTATAAGAGATTGCTTAAAGTGAAGATGCCATCGGCCATCTTTTAAATATATTATTTTTGTGTATATAAAAAGAATACTCTATTCTATTTCCGTTCTATTATATAGTATATTCCGTTCTATTATATTATATAGTATTTTGTAAAGCAACGAGGTGGAAATTCTAGTGTCAAGGCACTATGTTCACCTATTACCTTTAAAAATTACGTTATATTAATAATTGTAAAATCACAAACAATACACAATAGTTTCACACATTATCCTGCGTCGCAGAGTAGGCAGAGATAACTTAATGTTAAGATTTTCTTTCAGAAAGGAAAATAAAATTACTTTAATCATGCTCTCTAGCAATAGAACCCACGACCGTCGCGTTTACATTCCAACCTGTGCTATTACGCCACGAGGGAGAACAATAAGTACAAATTGAAGTTAAATATATCTTTACTAACTTAACTGGTGAAATTTAAGTTAAAGCACTTAAATTTAAGATAAATTTGAGTTTTATTACAGTTTGATGATTTAAATCTCTTATAATAGTTTGTAGAACAGAATTAATCTTTTATCACGAAGAAACATTTAAAGGCTTATTTTACTTGTATTTAATTGATAATTATTTAAAAGACATTGTGTTAAGGGCCAGTTATGGCGCAGGGGCATAAGCTGTAAGGACAACCTGTTGTAGGTTCGATTTCCACTCGAGGTAATTAAATAATTAATATTTTCATATCCTTGCTCTGGTAACAAGGCAAAGCGCAGCGTTTAGTTCAGCCACTTAACACTCAAAGCTTTATTTTTTTGTATTTTTAAATTATTATCTTAGCTGTATTTCAGGCCAAAGCTAAGTAATATAGAGAAGAATAATTACTCGAATTTTACTCGATAAGATTTAGTACTAACTATACAAGCTTTTATATAACGAAGAGAATATAAGGCATAGCGAACACAGTGTTAATATTCTGTTCACCATTTATCAGAGCTTAACACCGCATTTCGTTTACTGGGGCGAGAAAATGAAAATTAATGAAATATAATCACCTCGAGCGTGAATCGAATCCACAACCGTTACAGCCCGAGGGCCTCAATATCCTCATATATAACAGACAATCAAAACGTCAGTTCCTACGCTAATTGCTAATAAACAAACATATAAATGCTGTATTAAGTAAAGAAAGTTGTCCATTCCGCCTCTGATAGAGCATTCGAAGCGTGGCCACGATCGTAAAACGGCAGAGTAAATAAAGCCATGTGCGCATTATGCTAATATTCGATTTGAAATGGAAAGTTATTTAATTATATATAAAATATATATTATATATGTTTTTAGTTTATTGAGGTCGGTTAAATTACTAGAAAAATCGGGTTATCAGCTTACCTCTATGAGTATATATCCCCACTTTCCGGTGAGTTCTTGATGCATTGGCAGAATTAAATATTGCGTTTCGCCTTTATCCCGTCCACAGCAAAGTAGGCAGAGGGAACCTAGTGTTAAGATACTCCGTTCCCTACTTTCAGCCGATTCTGTAGGCATTGCGTGAATGGCAGAACTCAACGCCACGCTTTGTCTCGATACCAAAGTGAAGAAATGGAAATATAAATTTTAATATATCATCTCCTCGAGTGAGGATCAAACCCACAACAGTCGGTTTTACAGTTATTCTGTGCCGCTGCGCCAAGACTAGCCTCACATTAGCGATTAGTAAGGAAATGAAAATTTTAAGTATTTCACTCACTGTGGCGCAGGAGTACCTCCGCTTGATGAACCCCTGCGCCACGAAAGTCTTAATGTAGATAGAAAACCAATTTCAAATAAGACCACACTGACTCAGTGCGAGGCAAATCGAATTATGTTCCATCACTTCGACGGCTAGTGGAGTAATTATTCTGCGGGTCTTTAACTTTATAAGCTGTTATCATGGTTTTAATGAGGCTTTGAGAATTTAAACAATCTATATAGTTAGTCTGTACGTCTATACGTTATGGTAAAAGGAAATTTTTACTTTTTTACATTTGAAATTTTTTAAACGGTATTAAGTAGTAATCTGCCCGTGGCTTCGCCCGCTTGGACTGTTATATTTATTTCTTGCTTCTATGAAAAATATATGTTTTCCAAAATTTTTTAATCATCCACTTTAATTGATCCTAGGGTAATATAATAGTTATAGCCTATTTCGATATGGGGGCGAAGCAATAGTTCCTAAGATTACGGTGTTCAACCAAACAAACTTTTTTAGTTTCAGACTGTACCCCGTATACAGTAGGATGCGCAAAGGAGCTCTAATATTCGTATCGCTTAAGAATTTAGATAAGAAGTGAAAAAAATATATTATATTACGATATATTACTAATCAAAAAAAATAACATTTAAACCGCTCTAAGACTCCTAAATTCCTTTTCCCATATAAAATTTATCCATTTTACCACGATATCCAATAACGATGCTAAAAATGTTCCACAAGTTCGCATTATTGATTACGTCTAAAGGTCAGCTTTGTTACCCCTTTGTTATGATAGGAGGGAAAACCTTATAGTGTTCACTTTTACTTAATGCAATAGTTTATGGGTTTTATCATGGTGGACGTTTAGTATTGAAAAAAATATTTTTTTGTTTCTAAAGTGATAGAATTTTCTTATACTTTTTTGCTTTAGGCCCGCCGTTATTATTAAGACAAATGGTTCCGAAGCCAGAAATAATTTTATTATCATATAAAATAATAAATAAACCACAGATAGAACTCAGATCTCAGTTTTTTTAGCTTCACGCTTTATCCCGTTCTCGATTTCCCGCGATGCGTGTTGAGTGGCCGTACTCAATACCGCGATTGCCAGTCTACAGAGACAGTCCACGATTCGTAAGGAAATGAAAACATCAAATATTTCATACCACGGATCGAACCCAGAACCGTCGCGTCTACAGTTGCATGTTTTTAAAACATAACTAAAACATTTCTATCTTTTATACTATATCAGTTTGTATGAAAGATATAAATATTTGCAAAAAATATTTTAAAATTTGTATAGTAAAATATATTTAGGCCAGTCGTGGCACAGAGGCTCAAGGTGTGACTGTAAGACCAAGGTTGTGGGTGCGATCCCCACTTGAGGAGACGAAATATTTATTTAAATTTATATTTCCATTTCTTCTCTCTGGTGTAAAGCACGGCGTTGAGTTCAGCTACTCAACACGCAATGCCTCCAGAATACGACAGAAAGTGGGGAACGGAGTGTCTTAACACTAGGTTCCCTCTGGCTACGCTGTGTGCGGGATACAGCGTGAAAGGGTTTTTTTTATTTAAAAATACATTTAATTATTAACACAGCAGTGACGTTTGTTACTCCCTTGTGATATATGATAGCAGCGGCAAAAGGATTTGATTGCAAGCGGTTAAGAGTTCGCTTCCCATTCGTGGGAATTAATTATTTTTATTTTATCGTCGAGCTCCACTCAACACGCAATGTCTCAAAAAATTATTGTCAAAAATGTTATTCTTCTAAATGTATGTAAATTATAATGCAAATTGTATGCGTAAAAGGATACGCTTTCAGTATTATCGGCTTAATAAATTTTGTTTCCGCGAAAAATTATGAACCCAGAGAGGGTTATTGTTTCATTTTGTATCCATTATGTTTTGTTGACTTTACAAGTGGTAACTTAACTTCACGCTTTATCCCTTGCGGGGTAGTCAGAGAGAACGGAACGCCACGCTCTACGGCCTCTACATACCTCTTCCGCCTCGTCCTCTCTTTACTAGTGGTGATAGGGTAATAGAAAAATAAACTAAATTGAGGGTAATAGATTTTTTTTGTTAGATTTACACATTTAATATGTATTTATTAGAATAGATTTTTTTTTCTATATTTGTAAATTGTTTAACGCTGCAGACAATTCGTTTGTGCCTTTTGTTTTCTGTGTTTTTCTTAATTTAGTTCTAGTCTTTAAGGTTTCATTTAAAACTCTTTAGCTTTATAATATTAAAAATAAAATCAGCTTCACGCTTTATCCTGCACACGGCAAGGTAGGCAGAGGGAACATATGTTAGTGTTAAGACAATCCGTTACCCACTTTCTGCCGTATTAAGTGCATTGCGTATTAAGTGGCAGAACTCAACGCCGCGCTTTGCCTCGACACTCAATACGTAATGCCTTATAATATTAATTATGTTTATAATATTAATATAGAGTAAACATAAAAACAGATACTAAAGTCAATGATTCTATATAAGTTGTCTAGAAAATTAAGCAACACGAACGAACACGAACAAAGCCAAAACTAGAAATAATCTTTCCATATTTCTCACCAATTATTTAAAAGGTCATACCCAATTACTTCGACGACGTGCAATGATTTCAAAGGGCACAAAACTGAGCTCGTACTATCTAAGATTGGTTAAACTATATTAAATATATTATATGTATATTTGAAAATTAATAAAGATATATACGTTCGGCGGAAAGTGGGGAACGGAGAGTCTTAACACTAGGTTCCCTCTACCTACCCTGCTGTGTGCGGGATACAGCGTGAAGATGATTTTATTTATATGTAGATATTGTGAGTCATTTAATTTTAACACAGGCTACCTTATTGTTCGCAGTGATTTTAGAATAAAATTATTATATTTTTCTCCACGTTGTATTACGAATATATTAGGGTAGGCAAAGGGAACCTAGTTTTAAGACACTCCAATCCCCACTTTCCATCGAATTCTAGAAGCATTACGTATTGAGAGCCGAAATTCAACGCCGCGCTTTGCCTCGCTACCAAACAGCGAAGATGGAAATATTGAATATTTAAATTAGTTAATTTTTTACCATTATCTTTATACAAAGATTATTAAATATCACTGTAATAACGAATATCCATTGCATAAAGCCATTGAACTGCTTCACCAGACATTACTCCTAAACAAAAATACAAATTTCGCAATTACTGCCATCTTCGAATTGTTTCTAGTCATTTGCAGTACACTCGCTGCGAAAGTCCTTCGGCACTATTAAAATATTTTACTTTACTTTTAATGTAAGAAATAGCTTACAATGTTAGTTTGTAATTCTATAGGAATGTTGTTTTTTGTTGACTGTACATTGTTTTTAATTATACTTGTTATTGCATTTTTCTATTTATTTAGTTTTTTCCCTTATGATTTTTATTGTTATTTGTTTTTCTATATTTTAGGCCAGTCATGGCGCAGGAGCACAAGCGTGCGACTGTAAATACGACAGGTTGTAGGTTCGATTACTTCTTCAATAAATGATATATTTAATATTTTCATATGCTCACTCTAGTAACGAGATAAAACGCGACGCAAATACAAAACCCAATGCTTTCAGGATTAGGCAGAAAACGGGAATGAAAAAAAAAATAAAAAAAAGTTTATTAACATTAGGTTCTCAAGTTCCCTCTGTCTACAATAAGTGAAGCTAAAATAACTATTAATATGGTACATATTTATAGTTATATATATTTTAGTCTAACCTTCCCCTAGTGACATGACGTCACACGCCCCACAGTTACGTCGAAAATAACCTTTAAAATAATAGATTGAAAAATTCAATCCACCCTACTTTTTTCTCTAGTTTTCCATTTAAAATTTCCGGCCACGAGCAAGGTATTACAAATAAAAAACAAACTACCGCATACGCGTAACGAAGGACTCCAAAAATCGTTTACCCTGAAACGTAAGGCTATACCTTCTACCAGAAGCTCGAACGTGGAGCCAAATTTTAAAGTTTTAAAATATTTTTCTTTATTGCTTGTTGTTAGGATTTTATAAAGAAAATTTATAATCGATTTTGCGTATGAACATATAACTTCACATTGAAATCTTAATTTTTATTTTTCGTGTGACGAAGTCTTTAGAACCATTTGTAGGTTCTCTCTGCCTTTCAGATTTGATCACCGCTTCTTAGACAGATTACAAGCGATATAGGTTCAAATCCCGCTACATTTATTTTTTAATACGTTTTCTAAATGAATATTTAAACCAATTGTCCACGGATCATTCTCCGATGTTTCTACCATGTCATCCTAACAAATTGGCGTAGAACGCTAACTAAAGTCAGCTTAATACACTCATTCTCACCGCCATGGCCAAGGCAATGACAGCTTGTTAAATATATACCAGAGTTGACAATATAAAGTAAGACAATATGCCATAAATTATATAGTAATAAGGCTGTAAATTTAATTTATTGGTTGTTTTTACTTGAGTTTTACGTATTTATGCTTAGTAAAGTAGTCAGTCAGTCAGTCAAAATGCAATGCCTCATGAATTCACTTCAAAGTTCAGTCAGTATTAATGAAGAGGAGAAGTTCCCAGGTTCCCTATGTCTACTTTGTTATCTGCAGAATACAGTGTGTGACTGTTTCCAGCTGTTTCTTATGATAATGATATATGAAGTTTAATTAAAGAAACTTTTAATATATTATTGTGCTTTAACACCATTATTTAATTAATCAAGTACATATTTTAATATTTATTATATATTTTATTAATTATTATTTAAAGTTAGAAATAAATTTACACCTTATTTTAAAAAAAATATTTCTAAAGAATAACTGAGGGACGTCGATGTATGTATATAAAAATGTATAGTTACTTTTTAGATTTCAACCTTTCAGTGAAAATTTAAACTAAACATAGAGAGGTTAATATTTAATTAAAACAATGTTCTTATTACTTTCATAGAATCTTTCTTCGTAATTTCCCAGTGGTATTGTTAGACGCTCAGAATTTTGCTCTGTTATATCGGGTTATATGAAATTACCACTATATTATATTAGTAAAGACGGCTCATGGCTCAGCGAGAAAGTATTTGATACGTATGACGGAAGTGGGTTCGATTTTCACTTAAATAAATTTTATATTTACCTTTTTAAGTTTTACTTGAGTGGTCTTTATTTAAAAATGATAAGAGACTATTAGAGTATTTTTGAAATTCACACTGTATCCCGCACTAAACACTTAGATTTATACTTTTCGTCAAATATTCAAGGTATTGCGTATTGAATGGCGAAACTTAACGCCGGGCTTTATCTCGTTACCTGGGCGAAGAAATGAAAATATTAATACCTCTGTATGTTAGAGCGGCCTTTATAATATTACAAATTATAGCACTTTTTTCAATTCTTATATATTTTTACGCGAATATCATCAATAAGCAACGTAACACAATAAGGCTTTTAAAATCCCACATCTCAATCTCACAAAAGAGGATATTGGAATTCTTAATCTGTTATTCTGTTTTTTTGCATTGCAAATGAAAGACAGATGAGACTGTTACTTTGAAAACATGAAATGAAAATCTCCATATTGATTTCTTTTTCATCTTTATTTATCCTTGAGGATAGCTGTGGGGCAGGGACACAAGTGTGACTGCCTTCAAAACTGATAGTGGGTTCGATCCCTGCTCGAAGAATCCACAGAAGCAGCCTGCTACTAGCGCAAGGGCCCGACTGGCCCCAAATTCATACTTATTTAAATTTACTTTTTCATTACTGGGTTCTCTGTAGGCAGAGAGAACCCAATGGTAGCAGGGTAGGTAACCTGCTGTGTACGGAATAGAACATGAGAAGCTGAACATTTATTTATCCTTGATACAATGTATGATGAAATATTTAGTGAAAAATTATATGATGTTCTTTACTTACATTATATATATAATCTTGAATTTGGCGTCAGTGAATTAATAATGAATTAAAAAAAATATCTTGTATTCGAGAAGAAACTGAGAATGAAGTGTCTGGACACTAGGTTTCTCACAATGTCTAGTCTACCCTGCTATAATAACCCGCTTACATAGGCGTTGAGACGAAAGAAATATTGTTTGTTAACAATTTAATATTCATCTTTCTCATAATCCTTTTTCCCGTAGAATTTAAGAAAATAGGTATACAGCGTTATTTTAAAATTACTTTTGCATTTAAATTGTGTATAATTTATTAAAATTTTAATTAATTTTACCACAAAGATAAAAAATTATTCACCTTTGAAGAGACAAAAGGT
>DWGR01004533.1:0-11079 GCA_018247715.1 Heliconius burneyi
ACGATTGTTCAAAATTAGTTTATCATTCATCTAATTATGGAATAAATCCGCTTTTCGGTACGGTTTCGCTTGTGACAATGCTTATTGCCATATAAGAGATATTTGTATTATTGGTATGCTTAGACTTATATACAGTTTCACGCTTTTTTCCATATTTAAAAGTAGAAGAAATGGTGTAGGCTACCTTGGAATCCGCAGCGGTACACCTGCCAGTCCATGAGCCCCAGGTAATCAACTGGCGTCCTAATTCGAGCAGTGTACTTTTACTAGGATTTCCTCTTGATAAAAGAAGCGTAGCCAGAGCTTGATGATAAAACACTCCATTAGGGACACTCCAGGTAGGTTCCCTCTGCCTATCCTGCTTTGTGCGGGATCCAACGTGAATCTAAGCAAAATATATTATAAAGTAGGTGGACTGACAATACATAACAATATTAGAAAATTAAATATTCAAATATATATTTTTTTATTTAACGTGTGACTTTTTTGCATTGATGGTGACTCTACACGCCATTACGCTCTATTTCAAACAGTCCAACAGTAAGTTGATGTTAATGCTATTATGACAGAGTACCTATTCTTTTTTGTTTCAATATTATATGTGACTCTATAGCGAAACTTAGAGGCCGTCACGGCGAAGTGGGACAGCGTTTGACTATAAGCGCGATGGTTATGGATTCCATTCGCACTGGATGTGATTCACACAATCATTTTCTTCACTCTAGTAAATCAAGCGCGGAGTGACTTACCACTCAATACATAATATCTTGAAAAATTAAGAAATCATAATTTTCACACGAGTTGTTTTACCGTGTAGCGCAACTCCAAAGTAGTGTCGACGTAAAAAAGAAATCATATCAAAGTAAAATTTTATTCAACTTTCAAATAAATAATCACCAGACGTTCTCGCCTCTGTTATTAAATTTATTTTTATGAAAAAATATTTTTCATTATTAAATCATTTCTCGGTTCAAGGGTGTGGCTGTAACGCGACGGTTGTGGGTTCGATCCCCACTCGTGGAAGTGAAATATTTATTTACGTTTATATTTCTATTTATTCGCTCTGATGTTGAGGCAAAGCGTGGCGTTGAGTTCTGCCTGAACACGCTATACCTCCAGAATTCAACATATCGGGAAACAGAGTGTCTTAACACTAGGTTCCTTCTGCCTACCCTGCTATGAAACTAAATCGTTTCTTACAAAAAATTGGAATGGGGACAAATTATTCCAGGGTGGGCAGGACCCTTCTATTTTTCCTGGACTGCGGGATAAAACGTGAAGCTAAAATTAGAATCTCTTCAATAATAAGCAAAATCGATATATTTAATGAATAAGTAAACACATTAACCAAATACAAAAGTTAGTTTATCTAACCCGCGTCAGACATCACGTCAAATATTATGACACGCCTTATTATATTTACGTTTTATCATATTGTTAGTGTTATTGATTCAGTGGTTCAATGGAATACATGAATAGAGCGGGTTCGATTCCATTTTAGTGGATTACTACTTATTAGTCATTTTGTTTTACACTTACCCATCATGAATGGGGCTCTGTATAAAAAATTAAAAATGTCAATACATGTATATTCTTACATAAAATTTAATTCAAAAAAAGTTTATTACCTATACTAATAAATATAATATAAAAAGTATAAGAGTAAAAAACACAAATACGAAAATTAAACAAGTTAAAAAGTAAAAAACGAAACAGAAAAACCTAGCGTACCGCTCGCGGCTTCGCCCGGTTCACGTACATAATTATTTATATATTTAAGTCAGTTTGACTATTTTAACAAACCGAATTAAATAAAAAGACACTAATCGAAGCTTACCCAATTATAATATCAATAATGCAGTTTCTGAGATTCGGATGCACAAACGCACTGAAAGACAGAAATAAAATATTATCGATTAATTTATTAATTTGATTTGATTGTGTCTTACATGGTTTTCAAGAGGCTTGGGTTCGAGTACTGCTACGTGCAAATTTTTATATATTTTTAAAAATATATATCTACCCTACCTTATAACCCAACCTGAGTATCGAATCTGGAACTATACATTTTTTATTGTTTATAAATCTTATCTTATTTGTAATATTATATGAGAGTTTATAAAGATGTATGTTTGTTCCATTATCATGAAAAAAATACTGAACGGTTTAGATGAAACTCTACAAAGATATAGCTTATACATCAGAATGGCAAATAGGCTACAATAAATGTAAGAATAATTGTAAAATTTAGCTATAATAGAATAATAAGTTGAAGCAGGCAAAGCCAGGTTCTGGTCGCAAGCTATCCATATTTCCAATAGCCAAAGCCATTTTAAAATTCCCGGTGTCATTTCAAAACAACAAAGGGTTTGATGCATTAGTAACGTGAGACCTGTATGTTTGTTTGTTTGTTTTATTGATAGCACTGACGGCGGCTTTAAGTTAGTGGTACAGTGGGTGCAAATGATAAAAAATTTGTTTTCTTTTTTTTAAGGTACTTTTTTGTTGGTCCCTAGTATTTATTTATCTCTTCTATTGTCTTAGTTATATAAATTTGATCCGATAAAGACTCATTTCCTAAATTTCGCGGAGTAAAGCGATGAAATTTAGCAGGTTCTTTGGTAAGCTATGCGTGGTGGGAACACTAGGAGAAGATCTCTTAAAATTCCCACAGAAACCTAAATAGGTATCAAATTTACAGCCATCAAAGATAATCGAACTAATATTATCCAACTGTGGTACCTTAGCATTCTTTTTGTTTATTTCTTTTTAACTTAATCTCGGTGTACCACAAACTTTGCGCCTCACGATGCTTTTAGCGCTTTTTAGCGGTAAAATTACGTGTTTGGCTATCCGTGGACGTGCGAAATATCTTATATTTTAGAGATCCTCTTTGAAATACAGCCTTCTGTATATATGTAGCTAGCTACCTATCTCTCTTATTGGAGGGAATGAGAACTCTTAACTTTCTTTTTTCACGGATCCCATCACATTTATTGTATCTATATAATATTAGTATTTTTTAATATAACAGATTAATTATGTGTCATAATGGCGAATTGAGCGAACGAGGTTATGGGTTCGATTCATAGTCAGTCAGTAAGACTGACTTGTATTAACTTTAAAATTAAGTGTAGAGTTAGGAACGGAGTGCCTTAATACTCGACCTCCTCTTGCCTCTCTAACTGTTTAAGTCTTCCTCAGAACCACGAGGGGTAAACTTAACTACACAATAGGTGTAGGTTCAATCCCTTTTTTTGTGGAACAAGCAAAATAATATTCTTTTATCCTATAATCACAATAAGAAACTAAATTTTCATATAATTTCAACACTCTATATTAAATTTGAACTCATAACTAACGCTATACGGTAACATACTATATGCATATATATTTATTTGCGCGATTATATTACAATCTTCCTGCAAGAAAAGCAAAATTTATATTCACCTGCAAGCAGGTGTCAAATTTCATGAGAATACTCTTTTAAAACCTATCTTATACATTACAAAGGTATAAGATTCAATAATTTTTGTTAATGAAAGATAAAAACATACTCGTATATTTATTAGCTTCGCTTACTAGGCCCGTTTGCCTTCCTGAGTCTGCTAATAAAGAAAACTCTTCAAAAGACAAAGACATTTTTGTCACTTCTCGCTTTATCCCGCACAGGCCAGGGTGGGCAAAGGGAACCTGGGAACCTATTATTAAGAGACTACGTTGCACATTAAGACATTTCTGATTCGGAACGGCCGTTCCCCACTTTCGGCGCCGAACAGGCGAAACCCCCTATTTAAACTATATTCATTTGTCATTTTTATATTTATTGTTATATAATACATATTTATTTTTTAAGTAAAAATAAAAAGAAATAAGCCCTTATATCAATGACTAATACTTACTTTCTCTAACTGTTAGCAATAAAACTGTCGGTCCGTTTGTTTATATAACCCGTTATGTTACAACAAAAGGCCTAAACAAATGAGTTTACTTGAAAAGTATGAAGAATTTAAATTTCACTTCCGTTTATACTCTTTCAATGCTTTTCTTCAAATGTAAAAACCACATAACAGTTTTTTCAGATGTATATTATATCTTGCGTATAGCCGAGATCATGCTGAGAACCAAATGTTCAGACACTCCTTTCCCAATAAAACTCTTCCGTTTGCCACTATCCGTCGAATTCTAGACGCATGGCGTGCTTAGTGGCGGTACTCAAACCCGCTCTATGCCTCATTCATTTCCTCGAATGAGAATGGAATCCGCAACCCGTCGCGTTTACAGCTTGTGCGACCCCAATTCTAAAATGATACCTCTAATAATCTCTATCTCTAATCAATTGTAATAACTTTATATCAATAAAAATAAAAATATATATAATATGGGCAGATGAAAAATTATAATATGTTATTTTTTCTTAGTTAATTTTTTTCCCCACGTTGTGGGTTCGATATCCGCTAGCGAGAATATTATTATTATTAAATAAAATATATTGAGGTCGTTGTGGCGCAGCGACACAAGGTCTGACTGTAACGCGACGGTTGTGGGTTCGGTCTCCCATTGAGGAAGTGAAATATTTATTTACGTTTATATTTCCATTTCTTCGCTATGGTGTAGAGGCAAAGCGCGGCGTTGAGTTCTGCCACCCAACACACAATGCCTTCAGAATTCGGCAGAAAGTGGGAAACGGAGTGTCTTAACACTAGGTTCCCTCTGCCTACCCTGCTGTGTGCGGGATAAATATATACAAATACTAACGTTGGCAAATTAGCAAAAGTTTATAAGATGAACCTTTACGGCAACTTTCTTTGAACACAAAAAAAAACAATATTTCTATTATTCTAACTAATATATAACGGGCTAACAACTGCCGGCCTAACCCGTTACGTAAATAAAGTATAGAAACAAAAGAAAGTTTACAAATAATTGTATACAAATATTTTATGATCTGCCATTACTTATTTACAATGTTTTATGACACTGAACTTTCTTTTAGGCTGTTTCTTGGTTTTGTTCTATTTAGGGTTCCGTACGCATAGGGTAAAACGGGACCCTATTACTTAAAATTCGCTGTCTATCTGTCCGTGACCAGGCTATATCTCTAAAAAATTACACAGGTAAAATTTCGGCAAATAATCTTTTAGTGCTCCTCTATACTCTTCTAGGACCTTACACGACAAATTCAGCGTTCTACGCCGTGTAGTTCCGGCTGAGCATTGTCTGTGCGTAGTTTTATATAATATAGAGACTGTACCGTCCATGGTATCCTCTACATTGCCAACACGACTATGAAAATTTGGTTATTTCCCATTTTATTATTTCTATTCATTTTCTTCGGAAGTTTTAACGACATCACGTAACCATTTCTGATATTTCCGATTTTACTTTACTACAAATAAATCAAATCAGCTTCACGCTGTATCCCGCACACAGCATGGTAGGCAGAAGAAACCTTGTATTAAGAAATTTGTATCAAGTTAATTCGTGTTGAGTGGCAGAACTCAACGCCGCGCTTTGCCTCGACACTAGAACGAAAGAATGGAAATATAAACGTAAATAAATATTTTACTTCCTCGAGTGGGGTTCGAACCCACAACTGTCGCGTTACAGTCTCACCTCGTTCCGCTACGCCACGACGGCCTCAATTACGACGCTTTAATACAATTTGGATATATCTTCTTTCTTTGGAATCCATTGTGTAGTTTGAAAGATCTAAATATATATATCGATAGGAAGACAGTTTTTTTTCATTCTGCTTAAAAATATATTAAAGAATAAAAATAAATTTAAGTAAAGTAACTCACATTTCTAGTACACGCTACTCTCTATATATGTTAGAGTACGATAAACACGTATAGTATATGGTATATTAAAATACTCGTACGTATGAGATACAAAATTCTTTATTGCTTTCACGCTGCATCCCGCACATAGCAGAATAGGTAGATAGAAACTAGAAAACCTAGTGAACTCAGTGTTCTCTGTTTCAATTAAGACATTTCTTTTTCCCATCTTCCGCTAAATTCTGAAGGCATTGCACGTTGAGTGATGGAACTGAACTCTGCATTTTGCCTTAATACCATAGCGAAGAAATGAAAATTAAATATAAATATTTCATTTCCTCCAGTGGAAATCGAACCCACAACCCGTCGCATTTATATTCACACACTTGTGGTCTTGCGCCGCAACAAGCCTCATATTATAAAAAATTATAAACCGTAATTAAGGTAACTATAGTTAGTCAAGCTACAATTAGCTAAGCCGATGCCATCTTTAAATCATTTCCAAGAAAAAAACACAATGCAAAAACCCAGATGTCACTCCATTGTCATTTTACGTGACAAATACGGAAACAAAAGTAAATACTGCTGCATAATAAAATAATAGTAAATAGGCATATTTGGACAACCTTGAGAACAATGCAATTTGCAACTTGCACTTTTCTTAGAAAATCCGACACAATTTGGTTATGATTTGTCCTAGAAAGGTGTAGAATTTATGATAAAATAAAAAAAAAACAGCTTCACTCTGTATGCCACACACATATTCTTATAATATAATATTTAATATTAGTAAGAAGATAAAGTCAGCATAGATTTCTACCCCTCAATTCAGAATTCAATAAAGAATCAGAAATTTGTAAGGAAGTGTCTGAACACTAATATCCCAAGTTCCCTCTCCTACTTGTCTTTTGTGGGGTACAACGCTTAAAAATACAATAGTACAAAAGCGGCATTGTCTTGCTTATTATAAGTGATCTCTTACAGGTAATTTACAAACGGAGTGTCGTGACACTAAGTTAACTTTACCTATTACGCTTAATGAGGAGGCCAGTATAACTTGACAAATATTTGAATGAAAACAAAAATATCTCCTATTAAATGAAATTGAAAAATTAACTTCACGCTCTATCCCGCACACAGCAGGCAGACTGAACCTAGTGTTAAGACACTACGTTCTCCGCTTTCTGCCGAATTCTGTAGGTATTGCGTGTTGGTGGAAATCAACGCCAACGACTTTGAGCGAAGAAAATATACATTTAAATAAATATTTAATTTCCTCTAATGGAGATTGAACCCACATCGAGTCACGCTTACAGTCCCCCTTTGCGCCTCTGCGCCACGACTGGTCTCATTCTATTATGTACTAAAATATAAAAAACTAGCAATATTTTACCTAGCTTGTGAACAATGCAATTTGCAACTTGCACTTTTTCTTAGAAAGAGTGACATAATCATAGTATTAGGGGCCAGTCATAGCGCAGGGGCACAGGCCTGCCACTGCATACCGGGCTGTGGATTCGTCACTCATAGGATGAGGCCGAGGCCGTCATGCTTCATGACGGCTTAAGTAATATGTCTGACTCTAAGAATAACGCTTGTGAGTTCGATTCCCACTCGGGGGAATGTATTATTTTCATTTTCCCTTCCACGATTCAACATGCAATATCTCTAAAATGGTGCCGGAAATAGAATAGGTTCCCTCTGCCTACCCTTTATGTACAATATGTGAGATACAGCGTAAAGCTTAAAAACTAATAACTAACAAAGTGAAATTTAAAACATAACTTTATCTTCAACAAACGTATTTCGAAGAGTAAAATAATAATAACTTGGCCATTATATATTATGTAGAGAGTGTATTAAATTATTTTTTACTCTGACACGTACAAACGTGTGAACAATTGTGTTATTGTAAAGAGAATTAGCTATTTATATTACTTACTAGTGTGACCACGGGTTTGATTAAGAAGAGTCTGACTCGGGAATTGAACTTTAATGTAAGTTATCGAATATTTTAGATGCTCCCATGTACAATACGATTCCTGTTTTTATAGTATAAAAATAGTTTTCATATGTTGTATCATTTTTGTATTTGATAATTTACTGAATAATTTACTCTACTATATGTTTCTTTATTGTAAATTCCTTTAATAATATAAAAAAAAATCTAATGGTGAGACAAGGGTCGAAGACATTCTTTCCAGAGTAAGGGACCTTCTACCAATATGCCTCGCATTGCTTTCTGCATCTAGTTCTTGATCCAACCGCTGAGCGATAATCTCTTGAGATGTAGACATTTTCTTACTAAAATTTTTAATCCGTTAACTGAATATCGGCATAGCGATATATTTAGATAGTTGCATTTTTTTTCGAACATGAGGTTAATTTTGTTAGCCCTATTGGCTTTTACAGCGACACCGGTTGGGCAGGGAAGAGGGTGCTCAGTCCCTGAAGAAATGCAAGCACTAAGTGGCTACTTGTGAGGAAGTCGACGACTGTAAGGGCGCCCCCTACGGGACTTAAACTTCGACTTGCGGCCGTCAAGCGGACTGGTATTTCACCTATGCTAAGATAACCAGCCAAGACTGGGGATAAATAAGACTAATCTAACGATCCCTGGGCACGACCGCGCCGAGACGCGACCGAGCCGTTGAATAAGTTGGACTTCGACGTCAACGTCGACGGAATGGACGACGGTATTTGTGTCGTGTGTGCGTAGTGTATTTCCTGCCTACAAACGGGGCATTCGCTATAGTAATAGTAAGCGTTATCGGAGTCTTAAAGGACGCTACAAGGGCGTCTACATTTATATACTTTATATACAACTATTTCTTAAATAATATACAATATTTTCCACCAATCTCCAAAACCACAGCCACCCCAGTCACTACAAGGCAATATAATACGAGCATTTTACGACAGGACTTCTGTTACGAAAACGAAAGTAAACTCATAGAAAACAATGTATTGTGTAGACCTCCAGCTATTTATTGAATACGCATAGAGAAACATACGCAATTTGGTTTGATCGTAAAATTTTAAATTAAGGCCTTAAGCTGTACTTAGCGAAGCGTTGGTCGTTGGTTCTATTTTTAAGATGATTTGAAGTGATTTTTATGTATTTTAAGGGTTCCGTACTTTAAAACAAAATATAATGCTCATATGTTTTTCTGTCTGTGCGTCTTTGATGCATAATGTTGAGAGAAATTGGCTGCGTAATCGAAACGTATAAGCTGATTTCCGTTGACCTACAATTGTTTTATTTGGCAAGAAGCTAGAAATTATAGGGTTCCTATTTCCCGTTGACCTAGAATTATGTTGAAAGCAGTACGGAATTTGTATTGTATTGTAAACAGATCGCAAAAGAATATTACAAGCTTATACTTATATATAAATCAGCTTCACGCTGTATCCCTCACACAGCAGATTAGACAAAGGAAACCTTGTGTTAAGACACTCCGTTTCCCACTTTCCGCCGAATTCTGGAGGCATTGCGGGTTGAGTGGCAGAAGTCAATGCCATGCTTTGCCTTAACACCAGAGCGAAGAAATTGAAATATAATTTTAATTAAATATTATATTTACTCGAGTGGGGATCGAACCCACAACCGTCGCGTTACACCCGTGGTTCAGTCGCACCCTTGTGCCGCTGCGCCACGACGGCCTCAACGATTTTGTATCATATTGTAAGCATATCGCAAAAGAATATGACACTCGAACTTACTTCTATTTCGAAGTTAAGTTCCATTTAAAATTAATATATTCTCCCGCAAACTGAAGTTTATCAACTTTTTAATATCTACTTCCCGTTCACTTACAATTATGAAATTGGAAAGGAACCCAATGTGGTTGAGTCAGCTTCGCCCTTGACTGGTCTTTTTATTACTGAAAAAAAAATGTCATTTGGTGTTTACATGCCGTCAAGTATTGTTCAGGTACAAAAATAAAAAAAATTAAAATCAGCTTCACGCTGTATCCCGCACCCAGCAGGGTAGACAAAGGGAACCTCGTGTTAAGACAATTCGTTCCTGACTTTCTGCCGTATTCTGGAGACATTGCGTGTTGAGTGGCAGAACTAAACGCTGAGATTTGCCTTAATGCCAAAGCAAAGAAATGAAAATATAAATTTAAATAAATATTTCGTCTCCTCGAGTGCCCAACCAGTCTCCGTCCGTCACCTCCGTCCGTCACCTCCGTCTCCACAACCAGTCGCTTGTGTCAGCAGTCCAGTCACAGATGTGACTGTAATACAGTCACACCTTGTGCCCCTGCGCCAACCGGCCTCCCTCCTGACTGGTATATATAAAAATCGCCGCGCACTACTGAGGTGTGTTTACTAAACTGAGTGCTATCAACAAACTAGCTGCCAGATCGCACTAAAAATTGGTATCAGAGGTCAGCACACTGCTACCAACTTACAAAAATATATATTTGAAAAACAGTTAACGCGCGACTTTTAAATTGAAATTTCTGGATACTTTATTGTCACAATGTAGATATTTTAAATAATCTATTCAAATATCTATATATCAATCAATATTCTTAAGCTGAAGAGGTTGATGAGCGAGCTAATCTCAGAAAATATTGGTCCAAATTGAAAAAAAAATCATTGGATTGGATAGCTTATTTACCTGGCGTACCCCTAATCTAATCAAGCGTGCGAATCCGCAGGTTAAAGTTAGCAAATAATAAAAAAAAACATTAATATATCGTTTCTAAGTCTCCCCCGGCAAGAATACGAAGTCCCGGACAGAGGTTGATTATGATTGATGCGAGTGGACAGCTACATGCCTAATGGCATACTTAGTAGGGATGTCACACGCTGATGTCGATAGACTGATTGATTACGTTTTTAAAAAGAAATCTTTGAATTGTACTATTTTGGAGTGTTTTGATATTCAATTTTACGCCATTTTCTACTCTTTCTTCTTTTTTCTAATTATTATATGTTCTTATGCCAAGATTGTAGATATTTATTTTTGTAAACAAATAAATTAGGAAATATTTATTTTATTTTTAGCTTCGCGATGTATCCGGTATGAAAATACTCCAATCCCCCGAAACGGAATCGAACCCAAAATCGTCGCGCTTCCAGTTACACGCTATGACTGCGCGACGACAGTTTCAAAAATTATATATATTTTTTATTGATACCTATCTGTTCGGCCATCACTAAAAGTTTCCACAAAAGGCGATCTGGTAATTTCTTAATAGCACAATGACGATTCAATAGTATTGTTAAGGCTTGAGTATTTTTCTATTGATACGATTTTTTACCTTGTATTTTGGTTTAATAT
>DWGR01004534.1:0-11078 GCA_018247715.1 Heliconius burneyi
TTCTCATGGCCTAGATTCTTGCAATTAACCAATTAAGACTATTCACAGACCTAACAGTATTATGTATGACTTCTAACTATTATTTATTATGTGTTACATTATACCTGAGATGCTTATAGTAAATTACCACATATTTGCGATATAAATAGAAATACGTAATTTATATACCACGATCAGAGACATCAATTAAAGTTTAATTAACATTAAGTCAATTGCATACCAGGTGACAACAGTTATAATTCTATTAAAACGATAATATTTAACGAACTATACTTTCGTGATTGCAGGATTAGAAGCTATTATTTAGGTAAAGTCATTGTTATACCACAAGATGTTTTATTTTCCATCTTTTAGCATACAATAGTGTTAGCAGAAAAATTATTTGAAACACTCCGTTCCCAACTTTCCACCCGGCCGGAATCTTGTTACCAGGGTGAGAAAATGAAAATTATTAATTCCCTATACTAAAAATCAAACTCACAACTGTCGCGTTCGCAGTCTAACACTGCTACTGCGCCACGACGGCGTAGTTATTTAAGAGCCTTAATGAAATTAAACGAGTGTTTCAATTATGTAAGCGTCAAATTGCATAATAAATTACTTTTAATGCAAATAGTCTTTTTATAATGAGTTCGTCTCGGAAATGAGAAATGAATTAACAGTTTCCGTTGAATAACTTTAGAACGGCCATTGTAAGTAAATGAACTGATTTTTTTTAATGTAAAATAAGAAGATAATTAACAATAAAGTAAATGTTGCCATTTTATAACCTTTTTTTTGATAAAAAATGAAAAACTTGTGAATGTTTTGATTTGTTACAGTAAATGGTATATTTATAATAAATATAGCATTAAACGTAAAGTGCGTAGTGTTCCGCCACTAATAAACTGTGAAAGTGAAGTAAAAATTACAATTACAATTCCCGTTACATACAATTTTAAAACCTAGTTTCATGCGCAGTCACCTTATAAAAGAAATGTGAAGTGAAGCTAACTAAAATATATTTCTGGAGTACAGACAACTTCACATTGATAGTCTCTGCCTATAATGACAATGATAATGAATCTTTGTAAAATGAGAAATTTATATGGTCTATATATATAAGCCAAGGTCGCAGCTTCGAATATGATAAGGCCAAGTGCGGAGTTGAGTTCCGCCATTCAACACGCAATAACTCCAGAATTCGGCGAAATGTGGAGAACGGAAGTATCATACGAGTATATGGGGATGGATTGTCTTAACACAGAATTTCTGGACTTCCTCTGCCTACATTGCTACGTTCGTGATAAAACGTGAAGCTTAAAAAAATACTTTGAAACAATATCATATTAGTTAGAAACCTATAAATTAACAAACATTAATAAAAACTGTAATAAGAAAGAAATAATCAGCATTTAAATCAAAAGGGAAATCAATGGGAAAAGTGTGGAAATTGACATCGTGGTAACCTTGTACAACTCTACTATGGGCATGCTACTTTCTATTGGCGTTTAATTATGAGACTTGAACTAATTAGATTTTATGACGACGTGGTTTTTCTTTTTCTCAATTGTATTGTTTTGACAATTATTTTCTTAAAGTGACGTCACTTCCTTACATAGTGTTAAGACACTCCGTACCTCACTTGTTCCACACTTTGGATTCTCGAGGCATTGCTTGCTGGGTGGCGGACTCAACGCCATGTTTTGTTTAGGCTGTATTATATTACTTTAATTGATTCGCGTGCTTCGAACGTCAGGCCAGTCGTAGCACAGGAGCATGAGTGCATGACTACAAACGCGACAGCTAGTGAGTTCGACTCCCACAAGGGAAAATGAAAAATTTAATATTTCATTTGTTTGTTTTGGTGTTGAAGTTCTTGTTCTGATTGAGTTCCGCCACTCAATACACAGCTGCTTCCAGAATTTGAGAGCGATATGTTCAACCACAAAGCTCCATCTGCATATTCTGCTACTTGCGGGATACAGCGTGAAGCTGAAAAAAAAAACTATCACTTAGTTCACCCACCCACCCATTATTTCGCTTTTACAACGCGGACAAAGCCGCAAACTTAAAACTAGATATACATAAATAGCCACCGGTAATCGCTCTCTTGCATAATACAAGCGCGTTAATGCAAACACTTTTTTTATTTATAACGATGCTTTTTATTACTGTAATTAATATTTTTATAACGTTGCTTACAACTATTTAATCTGTTTTATTATGTAAGGATTTAGTAATTGGTGCTTTTGATTTTAGACTTTTACTTTTCTTTTTGGTCTTGTACAAAACAGGGTAGGTAGGGGGAACTTGAGAACTCAGTGTTAAGATATCAAAAAGTACGAGTGGGAGAGTCACGTCGTCAGCAATGGCGACACGCATTGGCAGACTCGACCGGATCATTACCACCCCCGGCATTTAAAACCGGCGTGAAGTAGTGGCTTTATGCCACTGCGTTTCGCATTAGGTAATGCCGAGCTCCGGCGCCTAATCACCTGGCAACGCACCAGTAGCTCCTCTGGTGTAACGCGGCGTCGTGGGTGGTTTTCCGTTATTCTCCGAAGTCTCACGGCATTGCGTTTTGAATGGCGAAATTCGATGCCACGCTGAAAACGTACGAGGAAATTAAAATATTAAATATTTTATTTTCTCGAGTGAGAATCGAACTAACAACTGTCGCGTTACAGTCACACGATTGTGCCCCTGTGATATAACAGGTCTAGAAATTTAAAAAATGATGTAATTATCAATATAAAAAATTAAGCTAACATTTATTTATCTTGCTTTCTTTTAATCATAAAAAGGATAATTGCATGTTATTGTATTATTACGGCATTAGGTTCCGCCATGAACATCTCTAAAATTGTGAAGAAACTGGGGAATGGAGTGTCTTTACACTAGGTTCCCTCTGCCTATCCAGGAATACCTGGGGATACCTGGATACCAGGATGAGCCTAAAAGAACTGAACGTACCAGTGCTTTCCCATACAATTTTTTCATATAAATACATATAATAGAAAGATTAAATAACAATTGTGACATTGTCACGAAATAGGTAGAATATTTAAATGTTACATAAGAGAATTATTATAATAAAGTTGTTACCCTAGTTTGGTTGAACATAGTAAAGCATTGAGCTTCGGTAATCTACACGCAATATCTCCATTAAAGTGCCGAGTAGGGGACGAACTTTTTTGCTTATTTATATAAAACATATTTACTATGGTCAGACTGCCGTGGCTCTCTGATCATAAAAACGACAATTGTGGGTTCGATTCCCACTTGGGAGATGAAAATTTTTCATTTTCTCGCCATATTTCTATATTTTCATGTTAGCCATTCAAAACGTACTGTCTAAAAATTTCAATTGGCTAACGTAGTGTCCCACCACTAAGCACCACCTACATACGCCTAGCTATATAGCATATTCTGCGGGACACAGAATAAAATTAAAAAAAACGTACAAGAATATTTTATTCAATCCTTTCTACCTTGCTTACAAAAACTTAAATTAATGTTTAGTGTTCCATTTAGAAACTTAAGGCTTACCTTACCGTACCTTAAACAGTAAAAACGTAACCCTAATAGGATCACCTCGTTGTCCGCTCGTCAAAACCATTTTTTTTCGAACATGAAATTAATGCTGTTAGCCCTATAGGCTTTTACAGCGACACCGGTTGGGTAGGGAAGAGGGTACTCTGTTCCTGAAGAAATGCAAGCACTAAGTGGCTGCCTGTGAGGAAATCGACGACTATAAAGGCGCCCCCTATGGGACTCGAACCTTGGCTTGTGGCCGTTGAGCACGAGACTGGGTCGTCAAGACCAGGGATTACCTTTAACTATCAATTTAAAATTCGTATTAAATATTCAAATCCACAGAAAAAAATCAAGTTTAAGTTAACGCAATCAAAAGATGCGAACAAGCATGGATGCATTTATTTTCAAATGAATAGGTACGGAACCGTCGGTGAACGAATCCTACTCACACTTGACCAATATGTTACTATTATGTACATTGAAATCATAAGTATATATTTTAACACGATTAAAGTCTTGACGTTGTCGATCTGTCAATCCTGTCAAGCAGAAGCGTACTAAGCCACTTTAGTGATGTCAGTAATTGCGTCACGTCGACGTTTGATATGTTGTTACTCAAATAGATGAAATTGTTATAATTCGATTCAAATTAGAGACTAAGAAAGTGATTTCTTTAATATGTTTATATTATATAATGTGTATGAGTTATAATAAATAATGTTAGAAATACTTCAATTATTCGGAGATATTCGGTGCTTTAACCAGCGACTCGTTGCTTATTTTGTAGCTTATCAGGCTTAGAATCTTCATCTTACACTTGTTCCATCACGACTCGTAAACCAATGACTCTACATGTAGGTTTATTTGGGTAATATTAGGAGGAGTTTTTGAATTATATAAAAAATATTATTAAAAATCGTCATTTCTGTGACTGACTAACTCATTCAAAATCCTAACCCACTTCTAGGTGACCTAGAAACTTGAAATTTGGTACTTACTGACACAGAATTTAGTACGTATATAGATCTTTCATGTTTTTTTGATGAATTGGAGAAAGACGCATTATTCAACTATTAACTTGGCTCTTATTTCACATTTATGTTTCCGATGTTATAAATTTACATATAATTTGTACATGTGCACCTTGAATCGAACAATGGTATAATTTTCCTTATTGACAACATGTCAAGTTCTCACTAACCTTGAAACGTTGTAATTAGGTAGTGTATGTACTCTATAATTTTTATTTGAAGGTTTTATATATATTGTAAACAGTAAATTTTACATGAGATTTTTTTTTCCTTTTTCTTCTATTCTTTCTTATATTTTTGTTTATGTCTTTTAAATGAGTGTATTTAAGTATGCAATAATAGTTGAGTTCTAAAAAAATTTATTTACTTTATAATTACTTTTATAGAAATAGAATTATTTGGATCCCTTTGACTGAATAGTTACATTTATTTATTTTTTATTGTTAGTAGTTACATTTGTGTGAAAATTTGGAGAATGAATCATAATTTATTTGCTGGTAACCTACCTAAAGAACATTTTATATTATGTATAGTAAATATAGAAAAAAAATTTGACTTATTATTATGGAATGATATAAAATTTGAAATTTAGAAATTTTTAAATTTTCTGTAAAATTTAAGCTCTATGTTGTTTAAAATTTTAATGTTTATATGGAGAAGAGATGCAAAAATTGCTTTTTTAATGATTTATTACAATTAATAATGAATGGAATGAATTATTAATACTTACATTCCTTCGCTCTGTTTACAAGCGAAAGCGCGGTGTTCAGTTTCGCAAATCAACTCGCAATAGCTTCTAAATCCTGCGAAAAATAAAGAATGAAGTTACCTCTGCTTAACCTGCTCTATGCGAGAGACAGCGTTTAGTTGAAATAATAATAATCAAACATGGCCGGAAACTAGGTATCTCTAATTTATATTGTAATATATACTTAAACACATTTATATTTTAATATTTCACACATCAGTTCCATCAAATAGCTGGTAATTTTTCGACTTATTACACACACATTATTTATAATAACTCATCAGCCACCATTACAGTTGGCCTTACCCTATTGTGATCTTTTAATATTAAAAGTACTGTTGTATATATTATAGAGTAGAATGAATTTAAAAATATTTTATTTATGTTTTTTACATTTTTAAAGTGTTATTTCAAACTTAGGCTATGGCTTAGTGGTGGAAGCTCTTGGATTGTTTTAAAGAAGTATTTTTATATTATTACTGTAAAAAGTTTTTTCTCAGTTTGCTTATTCGAAGTCTGATTGATATTGATTAAATTAATTTAGATTTTTCAGGAAAAAATGTATTTTACATTTAAATCAATATATTATGTATTTGTTGTTATCGCAGTTCTATTATTGAAATATTGATGCTAAGAAACTGTAACAAATGTAATGAGGTCAAATTCGTGGATTCGAATCGAATTTCCTCAAACTTTTACAAGGCCTGGGAACCTAATGCTAAAACATTGAGTGTTTTAACATTAGGTTTACAGAGTCCCTCTGCCTGCCTATGGTATTCAGCGTGAAGCTGAAAAAATATATCTGCAGTATTTCTCTTTCTATTAACTTCATGCCCACTATCCCACGTAAAACAGGCATGGAAAATATAGAGGGAAACAAGTATTACACAGTCCGTTCCCAATTTTCTGCCAAATTTTAGATATATTACATAGTTAAGTGCTGGAACACATAAAAACATATTAGCCACGCCATAGCCTTAAATACATAACACTCTCATAAATTTAATAAATATCTTATATTAATTAATAACATATTTTAATTTTTATTTAAAAGTAATCTCATTTTTCAATTAAAATTTATTATTAAATTATATATATATACCCAAGTGAGAAGATTACACCGTTATTCAACTATAAAAAGATATAAGAGTATTTATTTTTTGTCTGTAAGTACGCAAATGGTTACATCACTAGTGCTTTTACTTGCTAATGTCGGTCAATATTTGAGTGCAAACAAGACTGAATAAACAATCACCGTTTTTTTATATTAAAAACGTAAAATAAAAACTAAATGAGGTCAGTCGTGGCGCAGGAGCACTAGCGTGTGACTGTTACCACAATAGGTTGTGGGTTCAATTCCCTGGCAAAGAAAGGAAATATTTAAAATTTTCATTTGCCTGGTAAAGTTGTGTTGATTTCCTCCACGCAACATGCAATGTCCCCAGTATTTTCGAGAAAATGGGGAACGGAATTACACTAGGTTCCCTAGATCTGTTACAACTGCCGTGTATAGTACAGTCACTGCGCTACAATACCTTCAATATATGTAAAATACCCTAATCTTCTTCTTAGTAGATTTAATAAAGGAAATAATTATATAAATGGGACAGCCTTTTTAATATACTTCCTACTGTTTTTTTTAACCCATCACTCAAAAAGAAAGAGTTTTATATAAATTTCACATCGATGTCTATATAAGTGTGTCTACATGTGATACGGTTCTTCCCTTCGAAAGCTTCCTTATTATTATTTTTTTTAGCTTAGCTTCAAAGATATTTTTGTATTTAATTTTATTTTCTCTTTTACAGGTAATATATTGAAAAGTGGAAGTTGACGTAAGAACAAACAATATATAAGAAATCCTTCATACAATAGAGTATATAAAAAGGAAGAGACAAGCAGTCTAATGTTTAAATATCCGCTCAAAATGCCTCGAAAATTGAGAAGGTCCATAGAGAAAGGAAAGTCTCAACACTAGCTTGTTTTCTGATATGTGCGGGATACATAAAAAAAATAAAGACAAAGTATAAAATAGAGTAAAAAAATAAAAAAAACCGTAAATTCAAAACATATTTATTTAATACATATATTTTAGGATTTATTTTTGATGACCAACCTTCTTCAACAAGGCGCGAAATCAGTTTATTAGCATCACTTAGTAATACCATTTGCTTGTAACGAGTGGTTTTGACCGAAACGAAAAATGAAAGTTGTATAGAGTGTAAATTCCTTTTATGTTATTAAATATAATGTATTGTATACACTTAGTATATATGTTAATATTTTTTAGGGTTCTGTACCTCAAATTAAAAAAACGGAACCCTTATAGAATAATTTTGTTGTCCGTCTGTCAAGAGTATCTCTATCTCTATCTCTAGATTGCACTTAATATCATATATTCAAGTCTACAGTTCCTCGAGGTACAAAAAATTAAGCTAAGCTAATTAAGCTAAGACAACGCAATCTTAAAATACGAGCATTTCTTCTACTGCATTTTGTTTGAAAAAAAAACCATTGCAATTTAATGCGTAAGACACTTACCAAAACTACTGTTATCCCAACATTGTTTTTAATATTTTTTTATACTTACCTATATATTTAACTTTTATTTTTTTCCATTTTCCTTTTTTATTTTTTTTTCATTTTCCTGACATAGCACAGTGTTGGGTTACACCACGTAATATCTTGAATTTAGTTGGAAAGGTTCTCTCTACTTACGGCAGCAAAATGTAGAGCTGTTATTTTACCTAAATTTATGTACTAAAGTGGAATACACCGATTTGTGAATACTTAAAATTCGTGTCATGTCCCTTAGTGGTGGCATTGCAGGAAAATGATAATGATGCTAAATGTTCTCACGGTAGCTTCGAAGAAAGAAATTCTTTTACTAAGTCAATAGGAAAATGGAAAGACAGACCTCTATTATTTTTATATGCTTACTAGCCACCGTTTTAAGAAACATCTCGTAGTGAGCCCGCTTGAATTATTCGATTATTTTTCTAATAAACTTAATCGATTTTGCGTTCTGTGTTTTTTCAACTGCACTAATAATGACAGTTTAAACAGAAAAAACTATTTTAGCTTACAAATTCTCCCACTTTTTCTTTTCCTATATATATGGAATATTCAATAGATACAGAAAGATTTTTCTTTCAATTCGAATTGTTCCCGAGATTAGCGTGCTTAACCAAACAAACTCTTCTATTTTATAATAATAGTACACATTGAAGTAAAGGTCTAAATCAATTATAGGCATAATAGGCATATCCACAATCCTAATTGACTAACGAGGTTGCACTTTTTGGTTTTCTTATACCTTCACGCTTTATTAAGGTCGATAGGCTGAATATATAATTTATAGTTACTGATGCTATAACCTTGGAACATTTTTTCATAGGGCATTTAGTGTTAAGACACTCTATTCCTCATTGTTCGCTGAATTCTAGAGGCATGTTTAGAGGCAAAGATCAACAACTGGTTATTGCCTTGCTGCCAAAGCGAACAAATGAAAATATGCCCTCGAGTGGGGATTGAACCCACAAACAAAGTTACAATCACACCCTAGCGCCTTAGTTACTCACTCTCAATTATCCTAAAACCTGCAAGAAATTCTATAATGTAGATACATATATTTCAGGTAAAAAGAAGAGCTTTGGACTTCAAAGCGGTACTTATGGAAATCAAGTTACCTATACGAGTATACTTGTTATGAGGTCTAATCTACTAAAGGTTTAATCAATGATTGGTCTATTTCGATGAAAGCTCAGCTATCGGATACCTTAGTTTTTATAGAGCTTTTAAAATTTGTAGGCACATTTATTATATGTATGTATATACTTTAATGTATAAATATACTGTATGTACTATACTTGTTGTTTCTAATAGCAGTCGTAAAATAAGTGGGGTACGCAGAGGGAACCTAGTGTTAGGCACTTGATTCCCCACTTTCTGAAGATTTTTCATGGCGCTCAACAGAGTTGTGGAACTCAACACCGTGAATATGAATAAGGATTCATTAATAAATAATAATAAATATTTAAATAACCATAGCCCAATGGTTGAATAGAAAGTTACTTCGTAACGTATGCAAATATATGCATAATTGCAAATGCGCCCTTTAATTATAGACCGTAATCGATAGATGTTAGTGCTCTATAAATTCTAGTTTAAAGAGAAAGCAAAATGGACTAGACCAGTCAAGAATTCAGACATTAGAACAAAGAATAAAATCATACTTTAACCGGTTTATAGAAATTATTAATTTTATATTTTGCCACTACACTCTTGCAGGGAAAACGTTACTTCTTACTCTATTGCTTAACGGTGCTTAACTTCGCATTATATCTAAGATTTTTTGAACTAAAATAACAAAAAAATCGAAACTAGAAATCGAAGCTACACCAATTATAAACACATACTGTCCCACTGACCAACGACATGTTTCTTTTGATATTCAAAACAAAACAAGCTATCGTGTATAAAAAGTGCGTGCGTGCGTTAATGCGTGTTACTAAAGAACCGAGTAGTAATAAAATATATAATGTATTTTATTTCTCCAAACATTGTTTCAAGCACGCTTCTGTTAGGTCAACCTGTAACTTTGTAACCATTTAAAACTATAAGAATTTAAATTTAACCTACTTGAAATAATTGTAACATTAGGCGGAGCTTAGTTAATACAATAATATTTATGGTATCATCGAACTGGACTGATGGTGGGGTCAGGACCCGAATAGCGGAACTCTTCAGAAGTTACCAGTTTAGGCTCATATAACTTGAAAATTCAAGAACTACATTTAGAAGAGCGTGCTTTAAAATTTAACGATATCGTTTAAAAACATTGATAAGCATGCAAAGCAAACGTTATTTTTTTCTTTGCTCTATACAAATGTTTGTAGCAAGTTAAATTATATTTGACTTTAATCCATCGTGACGCAATAGTCTAAATGTGCTCTCGAGGTTTGTGGGTTCAATCTCAACAAGGCAATATTTAGACATAATCTCAAAAAATTACTAATGTCTTAACAAAATATACATATATGTGTTTTTGTAATAAAACTAAAAATAGTATTGTATGTAACTATAAAACTTAAAATATTTAAAAATGTTGATAAGACCGTATGGTTTGTGGTCTAATTGTTTAGACAAACCGTCCATAGAGACGCAGGTTCAAATCCCACTACGTTCAAATTGTTATACCTCTTACTAAAAAAATATATTTTTCTTGCCTACTTAAGAAGGTGGATTATCATTTTAAAAATGTAAAAAAAATAATATTACATATTAGCATTAAATCGCGACAGGTTCGCTCGAGTCCGTGGGAGAACTCTCGGTACTGTCATAGAGAAACTAGAACACCATAATAAGGCTATATTCTTCTAGCGCTTTTCAAAATACTAAAATAACCCTTATTTGTATAGAAATAGAATTAAGAATGATTTATTTCTTACAGCCTATCGGGACTTTCACTGCAATCTGATAAGAGAATGCCAAAACACGTACTCGTATGATATAATTTCGACAATTAAAGTGTTGTAATTGTTTTAGATAGTAATTCGGAACTTTCGCTTCATTTCACATACATACTTAAAACAGGTTTATTTTGTTTTGTAATAATTGTTAGCTGACTTTTATTTTAAATAATACTAGTTCTTTCAAATGGCATTGTGCGTCTATTAATATATATATATATATATATATATATATATATATATATATATATATATATATATATATATATATATATATATATATATATATATATATATATATATATATAT
>DWGR01004535.1:0-11078 GCA_018247715.1 Heliconius burneyi
ACCATACATTATTTACGAGTACATTCTCACGATACATCAGCGTTGCAAAAGAACTGTATTCGTAGCGGTTGACATTTGAAGTAACGCAATTGTATTGATAATGTGCTTTACAATAACTATATTTTTAATAATTGGTAGATTTCTTTCTATTTTAGCTTCACGCTGTATCCCTCACATAGCAGGGTAGACAGAGGGAACACACCGTTCCCCACTTTCTGCCGATTTCTGGAGGCATTGCGTGTTGAGTGGCGGAACTCAACGCCGCGCTAATTGGTAGATGATATTCTTTTTTTACGATTCCTACAGTCTTATAGGAAAACGCAGTGCGCTTAGTGCAAAAACACTTTGTTTATTTACTTGACACTCTGTAAATGTATATTTTGTGACCTTTGAGAGAGAAATTTTGGAAAATCGGAGTCGATTTGAAAGTTTAAAGTAGTTAATAGAATATTATACATATTACGTCAAAAAACCATTTTAAAAGTTATTTGCCTATTATTTGTTTAAAATTGCCTTAAATTTAAAATCATGAATTCTTAATCTTTTATAGTCTATTTATTGAACAAAATTATAGGCTAACATAACTTGGCCCCTATAAAATACGTACAGAATGACGGTTGGCAGTCGCTACTGGTTTTACTTTATGGTAATGTCGTAGATGTATATATACGAGTATATGTACGAGTATAGACATAATTATTTAAGATAGTGGTCATGGGTTCATTTCGGTTGTGCCTTCGATTCTAAGTCGGGGAATGAATGATTTTTCATATGAATAATACTGAAAGAATGGACAATGGAAAATATATTAAAGAACTAGGAAATATCAATATATTCTACAAATTAGTAATTACAGACTTACGTTATGTCCTGATAAATTGTGAAAATAAAAAACTATAAATTAGATCAGCTTCACGCTTTATCCCGCACACAGCAGGGTAGGCAAAGGGAACCTAGTGATAATACACTCCGTTCCCCACTTTCCGTCTAATTGTCTGTGGCGGAATTCAACGCTGGGCCTTTTGCCTTGCGAAGAAATGACAATATTCATAAGTAATAATATATTCCTAGGGTGAAAATAAAATATAAGAATCACTGGTAATGATGATGGTGAGGACGATGATGAAGAATAAATATTCTTTTCAAAACCGATTTTAGTATGAATATAATGCCTATACTTTTATATTTCAGTCTGTATGTCGGATGGGTCAAGAAAGGCAGAGGGAACCTAGTGCTAATTGGCGGTCTTGTTTTTTTTATATATGCCCCCACTGTGCGCCACAGTATTTGATCGTCCGTGCGTTTGCATTCCTGCGTTTTTCTTAATTAAAGTATGATCTTTATAAAGTGAACGTTGTCCTATCAGTAAAACTACAAATAAATTGCTTTGTCCTGCCAGAATTAAAAAAAAACTAATTTCTCCAAATGGAAACCCACTCTCGTCACGTCTCCGTTCAACCTCTGAGCCGCTACGCCACGACGGCCTCATACAATATACTCGTAACGTCGCCATTCCGAACGCGAAACGTACACCAATGACAGTTTCATTACAGTTTTTAATACAAATATTTCGGCCAGAACTAAAAACAACGAATATATTTCTGTTTTCACTTAACACAGTGGGAATGGACAAAAGGCATTTTTTGCTACCATTATTCCCAAACGTATTGAAGTTCACGTCGACTTCTTGGTACTTCATGAATAAAATAAATGAATGGAAAGGTTCCAAACTTCAATTGAGACCGACAAAGGTCGATCTGTTTGCGGGACATGTCGCTGGTATGTGGTCGTCTCCACTTGTTTTATAGCGCTATGTTTTCTTTTAGCTTTACGCTTTATCCTGCATATTACTTAAAGCAGAATAGGTAAAGTTCTCTCTATCTAACAAGCCTTTTCTTCGCCTGAATTTGGGACATTGTAGGTTAAATGGCGGAACTCAACCTCACATCTTATGTTGCTAAATTGTTGATGAAATTTGCAGTCATCACGTTTATAAACGCTGTCTTATTAATACTATAGGTACATTTAGTCTTTTTTATTTTATCTTTATCTTATTGTCCGTATTTTAGAACATATAGTACAGGTAAGCTGGTACAGTGTAAATAATGGTTCTATTATACATAATTATTTGAATAAAGATATTATCTATAGGTTAAACAATGCAGTATATTTACTTTAAAATAATGAGAAATATAATATTTTTAATATCTTCAAGTGAGATTAAATAATTTAATTCTCGTCTAAAATTGGGAATAGTAATTAAACACTCCATTTCCCAATTTTCACGCTATATCCTACACATAGTAGTGAGATAGAGTAATCTAGGAACCTTGTGCTAGGACACCCCGTTCCCAATAAGATACTCCGATTCTCCACTTTCTGCCGAATTCTCGATTTATTGCGTGTTGAGTGGTGGAATTCCACGTACCACTTTGCTCGTTACCAGGGCGAGTTAATGAAAATATTACAAATTTTATTCCCACGAGTGTGAATTGAACCCAGAACTATCGCACCACAAGACGACAATGGCCTCAATCTGCGATAGAATGTTTATTTTTTTTTAATCACAAAAACGCATGGAATAAAAAAGAGTACAGAATTCAGTGGAAGCCCAAGCTAGTTAACTCTTAGAACTGCTTGACTTGCTTTCCCATTGAGAGCGAATTTGCGATAATAATATATTTATACTTAAAGTTATGCCATCTTACATTTCAGTATGTATGGTGTAACGTCACTGTGGACATGGGTTGCATATGTTTGTATGTAATTCTTTTGAAATATATACATATATATTTAAGTCGTAATATAGAAAATTCTGTTTTAACTTTTATATCTTCATGCATTTCAAGTTTTACTATTAGGTAACCAATGAGAAAGAGTGTAAAAATAGTATATCCTCCTTCCTCTGACAAATTAAAAGACATTGAGCGTAAGAAGACGTAATCAACGTCGCACTTTATTGGACTAGACTGAGGAAGCAATAATATTTTGTTTAATATGGCTTTATATAAAAAGAAAAGATTTTTGTTTCCCCATACCTTCCTATCCTTCCTAGGATCCTAAGGAGAACCTTCATATCCAGAAATCAAACGGCATCCACCGCATAGTATCGTTAATACCTTCCTCATTCTATGTACAAACGGAGTCCGTTTAGAAACGTAATGAATAAGATTCCAATAAATTCTTTACTTCTGCCGACGACCACAGATTACTAAAAAAATCAGCACAGATTAAAAAATATATTTGGAAATTAACTCGATTCGTTTGAAAATTGTTTGATTTGATATTAATAGAAATTGGCTTTTTTTAGCTAGGGTAGGCATGGGGACCCTAACTAAAAAAAAAACCTACCTAGGTTAGGACCTAGGACCTAGTGCAGTAGATCACTTCATTCCCATTAAGGAATTCAACGCAGCTCTTTAGCTTGTCACCAGAAAATGAAAGCATTAAATATTCAATTCCACAAGTGAGAGTCAAACCCTCAACCTGTCGCATCTGCAGCCGTACTTTAGTACCCCTACGCCATGACTGGCCTCGGGAAGTTGTCTATTCTGAAAATTAATTCAATACCGTGACACAATTGTCAATATATAACGTAACTTAGAATAAATATTTTTTTCAGGGTTTCAGGGTTGCTATGTGCGGAATAAAGCGTGAAGCTAAAAAAAATACAAGAAGACAGAGGGAACGTAGTGTTAAGACCCTCCGTTCCTCACTTTCTGCCAAGTTCTGGAGGCATTGCGTGTTGGGTGGCGGAACTCAACGCCGAGCTTCGCCTCGACACCAGAGCGAAGAAAATGGACATATAAACGTAAATCAATATTTCACTTCTTCGAGTGAGGAGCGAACCCACAACCAGTCGATTTGCAGCGCACAAAGTCACACTCTTGTGCCGCTGCGCCACGACGGCCTCAATAGAATAAATAATTAATAATAAAAATTAATACTAAAGTAAATTAATTACATACGATTATTATATTAATTAAAAAATGGAAAACAGCTTATTTTCCAGCATCCAAATCTTATCAAAGTCATAGTGCAAGTTGCATGTCAGTACGGTGTCAAACCGCCGCGGCGACGGTCGCGTTAGTGTTGTGTGTATGTACGTACGTGTAACGTGAAAACATTATTTATATGTACAATTGTTTTGTTTTATATGGATTTGTTTGGATTATATTGTTTTTACGGTAAGTTTGTTGTTTTTCTTTTGTTCTTGATTAGAGTTTTTGTTTTGTTTTTGATAAATTGTTTTAGCGCGCTTTTTTATGAAGCTTTTCGGGTAAAAAAAGTTTTATGATACATTTGTTTATATGTTTTTGCTATACTCGTATTTTAATATGATATATATTTTTTGTTTTTAATAAATATAAATAGAATAAATAAAACAGTTGTGTTGCAGTAAATATGTAAACAAATAAAAAAACTTTTAAAAAAATTTTTTTAAACACATTTTTTTATGGCTTATGATATTTGCACAGTTAAAAAATCTAGTATTTAAGAAAAAACATAATTATATATTTTCTAATTATTTTTAAGTTTCAAAGCGTTTGAAAGATGGCGTTACGTGTACAGAACTAAGAACTGACATATGAAAGCTCCAAGCTTATTTAATAAGCTTTTAATTTCACGGGATACTCCGTTTCTAATAAATTGTGATTAATAAAATTATAATATATTAAATTATAACTTCAAATATAATATAAAATTTAAGTAATATTTTTACAATACCATATACCATACGTTATTACTATATTTAGTATCGCTAATAGTTGTGTTCATTTTGTGTTTTTTTTTATTTTACGTATAAACAGAGATAGATCCAGTGGACATCCTTATTCTGGTCCCAAAACTATGTGTTTGTAGTTGTCTTACTTTATCTATAATTATTATATTCCAGGCGTGTATCACTTGTCTTAAATATAACATATTTCAACTTTACTTAGCAATATGTTATGTCATCCACCTTTTTTAAAGTATATATATTGTTGGACACATTTATAAATAAAATAACAATTAATTAATCAAATAAATAATTGTCCAAATAATCGAGTCAGTAGAGTTCTCCTAAGTCGATGTTTGAACTTATTAGAATTTAAATCTTATACTATTTTTTTTTGATACCATTGGGAGGGACAGCGTTTGACTGTAAATAAGATGGTTTTGAGTTCTATTCCCACGCAGGGGTTAGAATTGTAATTGTCTGCTCTGGCAGGACAAAGTGTGGCGTTGAATGCCGTCAACATGCCGTCAGAATGTTTCGTCTTTACGCAGAAAGCGGAGAACGGAGTATTGTAACATTAAGTTCTCTCCACATATTTTAAAGCTTTCCTACTTTTTTGAATTTTTCCTACTTTTTACGGATCAAAACTTAATTTAAAATTGAAATAAGAGTAAATACCGATTCTATATTAAAAGTAAACTTCAACGTGAAAATATTGGATTTGAGCGCGAAAGCTTCCAAACGCTATTTATAAGCTCAAAGCTCTTTTTATATGTTATTATTTAATTAATTCAAGCATATATAAGATCTAATTAATGATATTTTAAATAATTGATCTACATAATTGCTCAAAAGAGGTACAATTCGAATTAATATCCAAAGACGTTTGACCACAAACGTTCCTTATAAGGAAGTAACTAAATAAGTTTTTTAAGCTTTATGCTATGGAAGCCTGTATATAGTATGGAAGGCAAAGGAAAAATGGGAACCTAGTGCTGAGACTCTCCGTTCCCATTAAAACTCGTTCTCCGTTTTCCGCCGAATTCTAGAGACATTGCGTTTTGAGAGGCGTAACTGAGAGGAAATGAAAATTAAATATATAATTTCCTCAAATGGAAATCGAACCAACAACTTGTCGCCTTTACAGTCGCCTGCTTCACTGCGCCATGACTAGCATAATTGCTGATATTTCAAATAATTGATCTACATAATTGCTCAAAGAAGATAAAAACATGTTCCAAATATGGTCAAACGTCCTAATAAAGAAGTAACTAAATAACTAACTAACTAACTTAAAAAAAAGGGTATATCAGAAGTCTTATAAAATCACATAACTTCAAGTCCCTGTCCGAGTTAAAACAAACCTATAAAAATATATTAACAAGTAGTTGCAACAAAAAGTAGATTTACTTTGAGATGAGTACAATATTTTAATATGTATATGGATTGACAAACTCACTGAAAAATCGACCTTATTACGATTGGTTAAGACTAATATGTATTTTACAAAGTGTAGCGTAAAAATGTGTTTTGACAACAAGTTTTGCTATCTAACCCTAATAGTTTATACAAAAATACTCTATATAGCTATCGAAATAAGGTTCTGATTACTTTTTTCTATATGCATATTAATTTTGCTACGGTTTTTGTATAACAGGTTAAGTTTCCCTACGTAATTAGGGCAGGTGTTCATATCGGGTCCTCTTATTTTTTTTTTTAAATTTTATCTCGTTTATTTTTGATACGAGTTCTTCTTAGCTTGATTTTCGATGTGGATTCTGATGTATTGGCGTCGTGTGACAGCTTTTAGCACTTACCGCCTTTAAAGCTCGTGGCACACGTATAGGTAAAACCTAGGTAACCTAAGATGGGTAAAGGTAAAATAAATTGTAAATAAGTTACCTACGTTATATAGTTGGTTACATTTTGGTTGTGAGTGGTAGCTAAAGATCTTATAAAGATCTCTCTCTTCTCCAATTATCTGTATATAAAAGCTTTTCCGTTATTGAGCGATTGACAGATAATAGACAGACGAAATAATAGACTTAAAAGCTAAAATTTGCGATGGTATAAGAGACTAGTTGTGGGTTCAGTTCCCACTGGAAAGGAAATTAAATATTTAATATATTCAACTCTTAGTTGTGCTGTTGTGCTGTCGCAGCGCGGCGTTGAGTTCCACAATTCAACACACAATGTTTCGAAAATTCGGCAGAATATGGGCAAAGGAGTGTCTTGCCACTAGGTTTCCTACATCTACCCTGCAACATGCGGGATACAGCGTGAAGCTAAAAAAAGTTAAAATATATAAGATGACTAGCTTAGGTAGTTTAGGTAGGTGGAGCACTAGGAGGACAATTTTTCTAAATTTCTATGGGAACGGCAAGAAACAGTTCTATTTTAAATCTTAGTCCACGTAAACAGAGTTACGGGCAACAACTTGTCCTTTATAAAGCGGAAGACGGGTGCAGATAAAAAAGAGCTATCGTCGCAATCGTAGTATGGAACAGGTTGATGATAGTTGAGAAACCTTACAAAAGTGTCTAAACCACGTTTTAAAGTATCTAAATACATCTTATAACGCTTTCTTTCCATATCATAAATAAATCTGCTATCCCGCCCACAGGGTAGGCAGAGGGATTCTAGTGTTAAGACACTCCGTTTCCCACTTTCCGCAGAAATCTGGAGGCATCCCGTGTGGAGTGGCGGAACTCAACGCCATGATTTGCCTCGACATAAGAGCGAAGAAATGAAAATATATATTAAAAATAAATCCACTAAAATTGGTGCGTGGGGAATAGAGCGTCTAGATGCTAGGATAAATCTACCTATCCCGCTATATACGGGATACAGCGTGAAGCTAAGTGAGAAAGAAACTTTTAGTGCACCATATTAGCCTTGACGGAAAGCTATATTTTAAATATTTGTGTGTTTTTGTCTGGCTTATTAACGTAAGGCCTTGAATATTTAACATAATTTTAATATTTATAATAATTATTTACTATTTTCTCTTTGCTAATTTAATAAGATAGGCGCACAACTTAAAACAATTACAGTGATGAAGTGGGTAAAGAAAGCTTCTTAATGTGAACGAAGTGTCTTAACACTAGGTTCCCTCTGCCTACCCAGCAGGGGTTTAAGCTTTACGCTGTATTCTGTGCTAAAAATATAAATAGATAAAGTATTTCTTCAATCCCAACATAGACTAATCACGATATAACCACTACTAACCTGTCAATCTCTTCTTAACTCTTACATTTCAATATTCTAAGCTGATATCTTGGTCTAGTGACGTCTAGGCCATAGGTCGGGAGTTCACTTCCCACTCAAGTCATATATTTGTCTAAAACACATTAGTATTAATTCTGTATCTATTTACATACATTTATAACCATTTATGTATATTTATTGGTTGTCTAATCACCATAATGGAGACAGTGTCTCGTTTCGGATCAAATAACCAAATATATAGTTATATAGTTATTAATGATGTTTTATTAAATTAAGAATTAACGTTCCAAAATAACCGTTTAATCCATTTTCGTATATAAATCCGGATCTGCATTCTTAACGATTTATGAATAAATCGTAAAAGATTGAACAAAGATATAAAATATAGATAAGATAACTATCTTTATTGTATATTGATTTAAATCCATTATTCTTTGATAAATCAATAGTGAATTTCTAAGTCATAATCGCCTACGCATGTTGCTAGAATTCGCCATAAAAGGATGTTATTAGCTAATATTGAATAATGGCTAGACGTCTAGTGATTCAATGTTTAATTGTATATGTGATGGTAGTGGGTTTGATGTGATTTAGGGGAATTAAAAAATACGTTATTGGTTCCGTTCAATAGTTTATGTTCCTAGAATTTTACGGATATAGTTAATAATTGCCTATGTTAAATTAGACATTTGCTTTGTTTAACGCTGTAAATATAATAGGTTAAGGAAGGAACCTACTATTAAGATATTTGCCACTTGTATATTACATTATTAGCTATTATAAATGAGACCAGTCGTGGCGCAGGGGCATAAAGTATGACTGTAATAGCGACTGGTTGTGGGTTCGAGCCCCACTCGAAAAATGGAATATTTATTTGAATTAATATTTCTATTTTTTCTTTCTGGTGTCGAGGAAAATCGCGGCGTTGAGTTCCGCTATTCATCATGCAATGCCTTAGGAATTCATCAGAAAGTGAACGGAGTGTCTTGAGAGTAGGTTCCGTCTGTGCACCCTGCTGTGTGCGGGATACAGCGTAAAGCTGATGAATAGTTAAATTAAAATACAGCGTCTTTGGGACTTAAGGCGATGATCCAAATAAAATATAAATTTTAATTAGATCATTATACGAAGTAATAACTTTCTGTCACTCATATTTCAATTACTAGAAAGTGTTCTCTTTTTGCCTGTAATTTATGATTGAACTGGCAATTTTTTTTACTTAAAAAGCACAGGGGCACACGCATGTGACTGTAAACGCGACAGGTGGTGGTGGGTTCGATTCTCACTAAGGGAAATTCAATATTTAATATTTTCATTTGTTCTCTCTGGTGTTGTGGCAAAGCGCATCGTTGAGTTCCACCACTTAACACACAATATAATTCATATTTCGGCGGAAAATGGGGAGTAACACTGGTTTCCCAGCTGTGTGCGGGATACAGCGTGAGGCAAAAAAGCTGATAATTTAAATTAATTTCGAATATAACTTACAATTCCACATAAAAATATAAATATATTAAGTTCGAAAGTCCACAAGCCTTCGAAACGACACGGACAGACCAACCAATTATAATGCATGATTAAAATGCAGACGAATGAATTGATGTCGCATGCCCGTACGTACGGATAATCTTTTATTGCAAATATTCCATTTGGGTTCCACAAAGGAACTATTTAATACACATAATAATAGAAATATTATTTTCTATTTAGAAATGCCGTCGTGGCCCAAAAGCACTAGCGTGCGATCGTTACGAATTCGATTCCCACTCGGAGGTGTGTTATATTTAAAATTCCTCGCTCTGGCAACGAGCCAACATGCAAGGCCTCCAGAATGAGTTTCCAGGATCCCTCAGCCTACTCAGACGTGTGCAAAATACAACGTGAAGTTAAAAAAAATTTGTAAAAGTATAATGTACTGAAGGACAGTGAATTAATATAGCTTAACTAAAAAGTATATTATTTACTATTAAATATATTAAAAGTCACAGGAACTCAAATAAAATAACCACTCGCATTTACCAACTATCGTATGGACCATGGTAAGCCGGATGGACGGACATACAAATTTATAACGCAAAAATCATTAAATCGATTATTTTTTTATTTCCATCTAAAAGAGGGGAAATCCTATATTATTTTTGCATATTTTATTCAAAAGTACGTTGACTTGGTGTAAATTTCAAATTCAACAAGAAACAGGTTTCATTTCTAGGATACGAAGGAATGCGCTAAGAATATACAATTTAATATATACTATCTCGGTCTGTTTGTATGTATATATATTTTTTTGTAATCATTAAAATGTTAAAGAGTGTTTTATTTTTAATTTAATTAATAAATATAACTTTTGGCCTTGAGAGGCCGTCGTGGCGCAGCGGCACAAGGGTGTGACTGTAACGCGACGGTTGTAGGTTCGATTCCCACTCGAGGAAATGAATTAGTTATTTATATTTATAATTACATTTCTTCGCTCTGGTGTCGAGGCAAAAGAGCAGCGTGAGTTCCGCCTCTCAACATGTCGTCAACACGTCTCCAGAATTCGGCTGAAAATGGGTAACGGAGTGTCTTAACACTAGGTTCCCTCTGCCTACATTGCTGTGTGTGGGATACAGCGTGAAGCTGATATTTTTAAAATTTTAATATAACTTTTAATCTTGTCGCTGTTCTACGATGCCTATCTATATAATTATGTTGATGATTTTTGTAAATTGGAGTCCAATTCGTGGAAAAAATTAAAAATTTTACTTATTTTCATATCAGAGTGCGACAGTAAGCGCGTCAGGTTCTAGGTTCGATTCCCATTGGAGAAAATAAAATATTTACAATTTTAATTTACTCTATGTCGTTTGGATACGACTTTGGTACCTTTAAAAAGGGCAAATTGCCTCCACCTTAAAGGCCGGCGACGAATGACAGATAATCGGATCGGATCGGAAATGATAATCTGGTGTTACACAGATCGCGGGCGGTGACTACCATCAGGTGACCTCATCTTTTCTATGTATAAAACTTACCCAGGTTCCCTCTGCCTACCCTACTAGGTACAGGATATAGCGTAAAGAAAGAAAATAAAAAGATTTTACAAAATATGTACATATCTTTATAACATTTTAACTATCTTTTATACGTA